>JASTWL010000547.1:0-118568 GCA_035220575.1 Temnothorax rugatulus | reverse complement strand
GAAAAGGGCAAGTCTTGCACCTCTTTGTAATTCCTTCCTCGTCGAGACGAGGAGGAATTTTAGTTTCAAAGTGCAAGGCGTATTTGATCCTTTATGTTTATCGAAAGGTCAATTCGCCAGATCGCCGAATTCCTGAATTCGGTCACCTTTATATTTATATCGTGGTTGAATTTTAAATACGAGTTTGTTATCCATCTATGGGAGACTTTTTGCAAAACTCGGTTGCTAGGAGACGCGAGTCCTGTCAAACAAGCCGGAGTAACTGTGACTTGACAGAATGTATCGAATCGTTTAACCTGTCAACGCGTCGTATCGTGTATCGTACTCTCCGTGATTTCCTGATGGCTGACGACGGCTGCCACATGTTTTGAGGATAGAAATGTATGCTAGACCATCAATATATCAACATTATAACCTGTTGTGCCGTACCTTGGTCGGCACTGAGTTCTTTTGGATCCGCCGGGAGGTTGAGAGAAACAATCGACAGATTCTTGATGTAGCAACGTTTAATAAAGTTTTAATTGAAAGGTTACATACGTCTTCTTAAATACACTGCCTGACTTGCGGGCGTACACATAAAATAGTTACGTTCGGCGTACGTAAGTTCGGTCGTGCGCGACAGCCTCTCGTTCTAGACTGCCCGCCGCTTCTCGGAAGGGCGGGCTTTTATCTCTCGCGTATTAGCTTCCGCGATGCTGACTTAGCTGTCAGCGCTTTTGCTTCCGGGCGAGTGACCTGGATGCCACTTGTAACACCCGGAATGCCAGCTCAGGTGGGTTTGGCAATATTCGGAAGTAGCGCTGACAGCTAGGTGTCGAAATTAGGAGCGGTGACTTTCGCCACACAACATCCCTCCCCCCGTGGAAAAAGAAAACTGAGGCATGAGGTTTTTCGTTAATACTTATGTGTTTTCTTTTTCCATGGGAGTTACGTTATTCTATTTTTCCAGTTGTTTGCGGAAGTCGCGTCGCGTGTTCTTTTTCGCTTTCTTCTTTATTATCCATGTTATAATAATTCCTATTCCTATTATGATTACAACTATGGACACGGAGCCCACGGAATGTATTTTACATTGGCATTTTTACTTATATCTGAGCCTCGCATGGTGCGTACGCGGTTACTGCATTTATCTAGGTCGCTTTCTTTTAGCGTAAAGTAGTTACGGTTTTTTTTTTTTTTTTCTATCGCTAGGAGGTATGTGTGGTTTTAGATATTACAAACATGTTTTTATTATCGTACACCCGGAGAGGGTGTTCTGCAGTTAGGATACGTGACAATCGGGAGATTAGGATGGTGTAAACGTTGGGAATGTCGTAGTATGCATTTATTTTTACAATTTTTTCGATGGTATTCCATTTTCTACCTGTAATTAAAAGGGATGTGTCCCTCGGGGTAGATGGTTGTCGCTTCTCTTAATTCCGATACTAATGTTTCGAGTGGCAGTAGCCTTTATTTCTTTATAAATGCTTTTAGACGGTTGGCGTGGACGCGTAACGTCTGTCGTTTTTCTTAATAGTATAGGTCACGTCGCTATGCTTTTCGAGGATCACGTACGGTCCGATCCATTGGGACTCGAGTTTTTTCGATCGTCCGCGTCGCACTGTCTCGTCGTGTATTAGTACCTTGTCACCTACTTTAAACGTGTCTTTATTACTCTTCTTGTTGAATGGTTGTGTTGCCTTGCTTAATTTTCTGCTGGCGTAGATGTTCGGCCGAACTTGGCCTACTGGCCCCTGAGAACGTACGGCTCCGGTGGCGAAATCTGATGCGTCCGTCGCCGCGCTCACTTGCTCGGTTTGTAGTCGCTCGCGTAATCTTTTGCGTCACGCTGAGATAGGTTCGCGTTTTTCGGTCACGTGTAACGTGAGTACGTCTGGTGCGTCACTTACCGGCTTCTCTTTTAGAGTTACGCGCGGTGTGGGTGCTTCTACTAATATTTTCACGCCGTTTAATTTGCTTATCGGGCATTCAAAATCTGTTGGCTCCACCAAACAGTGTCCGATGAATGCTCTTGGTGTCGGTTCTTTACCTTTTACGATACCTATTCTGCTGCGGGGTGGTAGATTTTTCTCTTATATGGTCGGAGTTTGAATGTAACTCTTCCGATGTGTACCTGTTTTGTGGCGTGTGAGATAACGGCCTTGCGCTTTGTGAGGAAATCATTCCCCAGTATCCCCTCATAATCGATCGGGAAATCGTCTTCTACCACGTACATAGTATGGCGTATTTTCTGGCGTCCGATGCCTACGGTTGCTTTGATTCTTCCGAGAGTGTGGATCTTGTGTCCCGTCACTCCGGTCAATGTCAGGCGTTTTTCTCGCACCATAGTGTCGCCTTTTAAGTTTCCTACTTTTATTAGCGTCAGGATCGCTCCTGAGTCTAATAAGAAATTCGTTTTGCCGTTCTTAGCCTCTTGGATCGGCAGTGTTATCAGGTTTAAGGCATGTACGTTATGTTTCCCCGTTATCTGTGACACTTTATACTCCTCGGCGGCTCGTGTCTTATTCTTCTTTGGTCTCTCGTCTTCGTCGGTGCCGCTACTGGAGGAAGATTCATCGCTCGTTTCTCGCGATTTCTTCTTTCGTACCTTTAAACCATTTACTGGCGCCTTTTTGGGGGCGTCCGTTTTCGATCGGCTTGATCGTTCCGTGTTGGGTCTTCCGTTTAGCGACCAACATTCTTCTCTGATATGCCCTGCTTTTTTGCAGTATGTGCATTCAATGGCATTTATTCCTCGTGGCTTCTCTGCCTTCGGCAAGGAGAATTTACTCGCGTATCTGCTCGTACGGCAGTCTCGCCCGTAGTGGCCTGTTTCTCCACATTTGTGGCTCTGTATCGCCTCATTCCCCGGATATCGCGCATTTTCCGCGTCGAATTTAGTTTTGTTTGTCGTCTGTCCATTCCGCGGGGTGGGGCCCTTCACCTTTTCCTCCGCACTAGCGCCGGTTATTGCTTCCTGCAAAGTTCGGTATCGCTGCGCTCTGACTATCATTTTAATGTCCTCGTGCAATCCTATTTGAAAATTATGTTGCATCTTGCATCTTGCTTGCATCTTGATGCTGTCGAGGATAGCCTTTTGTTGTTCCTGCGAATGGCCTTGGCCTTCTTCCATGGCCTCGTATAATTCTCGGGCTAGCTTTTCCACGCGTCGCCCGAATTCTTGCGCGCTTTCTCCCGATTTTTGTTTCAGGGAGTTAAATTCGATTTGCAGATGGGTCATGCTGCGCTTTCCTAGATATTCCGTTTCTAACTCGCGTTTCAGTTGCTCAATGTCACGAATATCGCGCGTGTCGAAATCTGTCATGGCCTTTCCTTTGAATTTGGTACATAATATGGCCTCTAGGAGCCTCGATTCGTCCGTTGGCTGAATATTTTTCATCGCGTACGTGCTCGCGTTTATAAATTCGCGGACGCGCTCTCGGATTCTTTGTTTACTTCGGGAATCATGGCACGGGCTTCCTTTAGGCTGAGGAACCCGACGTTGTGTCCCGGTTGATTACGGACGTCGCTGTGCGTTCGCCCGTATGTAACGTCTAACGGACCCTGGCTGCGTAGGCGGCGGTCTCGTGCGTCGGAGCGGTCGTATGTGGCGGATTCTAGCCGGCTTACGCGGTCCTGTATGTCGCGAATTGCGCGAAGGACTTCGGTAGAGCGGTCGAATTCCACGGCCGCGGCGTGGTTCATGCGATCTTGCATGTCGCGCATCATGTTTAACATGTCGGTGATTACGGAGTCCTGTGCTTCTTGGTCGGCTCGTGCCGGCTCAGGGGCTCGGTTTTGATTCATTTCGAACGGCCGCTGGGCTTCCGATCTCAAACGGTTAATTTCTTCGTGCATTTGCTCGGGCGTTATGTCAACGCGTGGCGCGATGGCCGGATTAGCTCGTGGCTGGCTCATTTTATTTGCCCGCGGGGTATAGTCCTCTTCCGCCGGGTCAAACACGTCACTATCGTACGAAGTCAGGGAGAATTCTCCTCTCCCTGCGTTCTCGCTTTGTGTGTCGGCCGAGGTGTCCGATCGTGCGTCACCTTCGGTCGGGGGCAGTTGGCGTGCGTCACGGTCGTAATTGTCGTCGTTCTCGTCGCCGTTTTCGTTATCCGCGTTATTGCTTGGGTCGTTATTGCGATTATTACTGTCACGTTCGCCTGTTACACTCGCGTCTATTTCTGAGAAAGAAAACTCGCGTTCGATGACGACGTTCGGGTGCAATTCGAGCACGGGGTGTCGCCTTTGGCGCAACGCGTTTCTAAATTTCGTCGCACGCGATCTAACCCGTCGCTTTCGATAGGCCTTGCGTCGCGCAAAGGGTTATTCAAATATCGTAGCGTGAGTCGCGCTGGCTCGCTGTGGAGAAAAGACGCGTGGCGGACGGGCGGTTGTCGGGTGAGGTTGTGACCGGACGGAGGGCCGGTAATATTTCGACTCGATTCTATGTGACTCTATCACGGTCGCCACTCGGTTTTATCTCGACCCACCGAGAAAGATATGAATATAATTATCACTGACCCTTTTGTTGACCTTGCTAATCCCCTTTCTCTGTTTCAGGCTCTCCGGATTGATCGCTGCTGGACTGCCGCTGGACCGTCGTGGGATTGCCGCTGTGCACCGCGTGCTTCCTCGGGACCTTCGCTGGACCGCCGTTGGATCTCCGTGTCGAGATGCCGACAGGTAAGGTATGCAGGTATTTCGGGAACAGGATAGGTGAAAGAACTTTCACTCGTTTCGATATCGGGTAAAATTTAATTTATTTCCCCTTTATGTTACAGATACAAACACCCCGTACGCGTAACCGCACTGTACGATTATTATTTATTCGCGATTCAACGTGTGTTGTAATTATTGTAAACGGATTCGCTCCGCACGCGGGATATCTCGTTGTTCGCCCGGTAAGCGCCTTCGACGGAAGTTACTGATCTTATTTCACGCCCGCACTGTACCACGTTCGGCGAGAGACTTCTCGTTACTCGAAATTATCTAACCGGTTATTTATTCAGTTATTTAAAATTAACGGATTCGCTCCGCACGCGGGATATCTCGTTGTTCACTCGACGATGGCAAGTTCGCGTTCTCACGACGTGCAAAGACTACGCTCTTACCGGGACAGATCGTACCACGGCACACGTCCGCACTTTACCATGGTCGGCGAGAGACTCCTCGAGTCCGTCGTCGGTTCGTGCGTCGTTCGCACATGGCGTCACGCATTCGCCAGATGTGTTCACGTGGCCCTATTGTGTCCCCGCTGTGTATAAGCTCGTGTTCGGGCTTCGCTCGTCGCAAACAAGTTTTTCACACGCTTTCTCGAAGCCTCTATAATATACCGGGTATGCAATTCGCAGATATTTATCTAATTTTGGAATATTCCATTACCCAACGGGTGACTCGCGTCGTTTCGATACTTAACATATTCGTCGCGAGTGTTTGTACATGTTCCCTTACAATATTACCGCCTTCTTAATTAATAACGTCTTCGAAGTCTCCTTGTCTTCGACGGCGTTATCGTTAGCTACCTCTCGATTACCCATCCGCATTGCCACACGCTCGTACAATTCCCTCCTACAATTTTACAAATTTCATGTTGGAAATCCATCGATTTCACATCATGGGTGTGACGGGCGTATGTCATTGCGTTTACACATCAAATCTCGCTTCGATCGGATCACGCGTTCGCTAAGTAGCCTCCTGGGCTTCGCAGTGCGACTACGACTTCGTATTCGCGCTTTCTGGGTCACCTGGGACCCATTTCCGGTCTTGCTTCTTCGATCCGACTTCCGGTTCGCTATTTCCCGGGGCGTTGGTCGGACATCGACGCCAACCCTACGGGGCTGTTATTTGGAACCTAGTACATCCGTTCGTAACGCTTGTTCCTGGAGAAGTGTCCCGGATCGCTACTTCCTGGGGCACTTGTCCGATTTCGACGGGATTGAATTTACGTGTTCCCCTCGTGTCCCTGAACATGCCTACGCTGTTCGCGTTCGCGTATCTGCCCCCGTTCGCTAGTTTCCGGGGCGTTGATGCCACGCGGATGCCGTTTGACTATGTCGTTGTTCGCGCTCCCCTGAGGTCATCGGTAACCTCCGTTTCGTTCGCGGACGCTCCGTTTGCCCGTTTCCGGGGCAGTCGACCTACGTTGGCGGGAAAGTGTGCGCTGTGTTCCTCGCGATCCCTAGAGGTCGTTGGTGACGTTTGTTCCGGCGGAAGATGCTTGGTTTGCTAAGTAGCGAACCTGGTGTGCTATCGACATGGGACTTGCTCCGTGGTGCGTCCCAGGTGTCACAGATGTCGCTCGCGATGAGACATCTTTCAACTCGCTATATCTCCGGAACTACGCGTTATTTTGCGCCGCGAGTTACGGAATCGTGTTCTATGCTTCGCACTTGTTCTCCACACGAAAGTGGTTTTCCACTTTGGGAATCTACTTTACTCGTTACGCAGAGTGTTAATCTAACCTTAAAGTCGCGTAATTTTATCCAACTACGCGTTTACTTAACCTTAACGTACGTTACGCTGGGTATTAACATGGGAGTAACGTTTAGAGGAAAATAAACCTTTTATTTATTTATTAGTACTATCAGTCCTTATAACATAACCTTAACCTACATGAGGTATTGTGGACGGCATTTGACTAGTGATTTCTTTATATTATGTCTTAACCTAGTCAGTCTTTAATTTACAGTCAGTGCCTACGCGAAACTTAACCTAGAATGTCCATAATGACGGCCGCTTCGATTCCTACTCGGTGTCGTCATTGTTATTGGTGTCCCCAGCTGTGGGTGCGCCCTTTCGGTCCACCTCTTCCGCCATGATGCGCATCCTCACGCGTGTAGTCTCGACGCTCATCAATAGCGCGTGTCTTTTTAACACAACACGGGGTGTCCCTTCTTCCATTACGGCCCTGCTCGAGAACATCGCCACCGGTACGGGCAATGGCGGCGACATGCCGGCGGCGGCTGGGCTCGACTCAGCTGTCGGCTGCAAGGTCTTCCGACATTTATCGACGCTCTCGCTGGTCTTTGCTGTAATCGCGAATTTTTCGTTCGGCGCTCGCGGTTATGTTTCCTGTAATCGCGAAATGGATTGTCGGCGTTCGCATTTGCGGGGGACGCTTACAATGTCTATTCGCGGCGCGTGCCGTGTTCGGCTTACAATTTGGTTCGGACTTACAGTATTGCCGCGCAGCGCATGGTGTCTGCTTTCCGCTGTGTCGACGTCCTGCAGGGCCGCTTCGCTGCTTTGTGCTGTCTCTGCTTCGCGGGGTCCCTGCTGCGCTGCCTCGGGCTGACGAGTCCGTGCGGTAGGTCGGGGCCTCTCCGGTCGCTGATAACACGCGGGGCTGCTACCGTTGTCTCACTCACTCTGGATCTGGCTGGCTTTTTCCTCTCCGGGATATTTACCGCCGTCTAATAATCCGTTCCCGTATTGCAGGCGTGATCTGACAGGATGTCCTCTCGTCCGGTTGGCAGATCCCACCGCTGCCACCAATTGTTGTGCCGCACCTTGGTCGGCACTGAGTTCTTTTGGATCCGCCGGGAGGTTGAGAGAAACAATCGACAGATTCTTGATGTAGCAACGTTTAATAAAGTTTTACTTGAAAGGTTACAGATGTCTTCTTAAATACACTGCCCTGACTTGCGGGCGTACACAATAAAATAAGTTACGTTCGGTCGTTGCGCGACTAGCCTCTCGTTCTAGACTGCCCGCCGCTCTCGGAAGGGCGGGCCTTTTATCTCTCGCGTATTAGCTTCCGCGATGCTGACTTAGCTGTCAGCGTTTTTGCTTCCGGGCGAGTGACCTGGATGCCACTTGTAACACCCGGAATGCCAGCTCAGGTGGTTTGGCAATATTCGGAAAGTAGCGCTGACAGCTAGGTGTCGAAATTAGGGAGCGGTGACTTCGCCACACAACAAACCTAATATAACATAATCACATAACTTAGCATACGTATCATAATTACAATACTAAAACAACCTGTCTTCGATACGCGGATCTAGCTCGCGGCGTGGCTGGGTTCGAAGGAGGCGCGGAGGAACAGATGCGAGAGGTGTGTCGTCAAAATGAAGCGTATCGTTTTATGAACCGAAAAACAGAACGTTTATTCCACAAGTATAAATGCTCGCGATGTATAGAGTCGTGAGACATGCGTATGTACAGAAAGTAATAAATGCTCGCGAGGTACAACTGTCTCTTCGAGACGCGCAACGTAGTAAATGTTCGCGATGTACAAATGGATGTTTGATGCTGGCAGCGTAACAAATGTTCGCGGTGTACGGAGTCGCGAGGAATGAGTCGGCGTGGCACGAGAACCGGTGTGCGCAATCACAAGTCTCGCGGGATGATTCGCGTGATAACGTATCGGTGCGGGCGGAGCCGATAACTCGGATCGGAGCGCGTGTAAATGGCGCGCGGCGGCGAGGGATCGCGCGGATTCCGCGGAAGGATTACCCAAGCGCGGGCTGTCCACCAAGAAGCGCTCGGTGGAGGCAGAGTAAATGCTCTACTCTGTGTGGCAGGCGTCGCGGGTCGAAGGAAGTATCCGGCGAGAAGCGCACGTTAGAGGCAGATAAGCACTCTACCCTCCGTTCGGATAGTCTAGTGGATGAGGAAGCCGGTCGTTGCCGAGACACACTCGGTGAAGACAGAGGAACTCTCTACTCTCGAATGACGAGCGGATGTGGGAGCTCAGAATCGGTCGGATCGGTGATCTGGTCGGTCGCAGAATCGTTTTAGCGTTAGCAAACGCTTCTTTATATACCTGCTGCGGCGGCGTTACGGCGTGGCGGGGGTAACGGCGACGGCAATCGCGAGCGCCGGGATGGTGCGGCGGAGCGGTCGAAGATTACGGCGTCCCGACGCCGCGATTGCGTTCGGCGGTTCTCGGTCGTTGTCGGTACCGCTCGGCGCTCTGAGGCGGTTGCCGCGGTAAGTCCGTTCGCGGACTTCCTAATTTTGTATGCTTTAAAAGTGGGCCAACTGTGCCCGTTCTTCGCCCGGCGGATGGTCGGCCGGGCGGTCGCGGCTGGTTGTTCGGCCGGAACGATGCGTATTGCGAGGCGTATCGTTACAATACTTACAGCAGATGACATCATATACCCCATTTTCAATCAAAATAAATATATAAATATAACAGCAACTTATCACAACATTATTTAACCGCTAGTGACTGCCAGATATTTGAATTACGCACATGCATGAATTCCGTTCCGAAAAATGATCGCCACGGGAAACCCAGACGTGAAAACACGCAACGGTATCATTCTGATTGGTTAGCTTCCCACCATCCCACCTTTCCGATAATTTCGATGTCCATGGGACAGCACCCTTATTAGTTTCCACCGGATCAGAGTTACACGAGGGTTGCGGCAAGGTTGAATGTAACCAACTGTGTGTGTGTGTGTGTGTGTGTGTGTGTGTGTGTGTGTGTGTGCGCGCGCGTGCAAAATATCAGCTGTATACAACAGTAGCCTGATATTAAGGTTATGCGACTAAGAACATTATAAAATATCTGGATAAATATAATGGATAAAATATAATGGATCTGAGAACGATAATGTTAATTTTACAGTACCAAGTAGGGGAGACCGGGTCTCGTTGGCACAAGAGGCAAGTTGGCATTGCGTTCCGTTTATGTATTTATTGCGAAAGAAACAATGGAAAAGTAATCACAAAATATTTCTTCTATGACATAGGTACTTCCCTCAAAATTTTATTTAAATCAGATAAGTATTACAATAAAAAAAGAGAAAAATCTGATTCAAGAGGTGGCAAGTAAATTTTCGAGCGTTACAAAATATCGTATTAATGTTCTTCAGCTTGAGAAGTAAATTTAAGTAACGTATTATTAGTTAAAAAAAAAGTTTCTGTTACCATACGATATGTTATTTTGAGTAACAATATTAATTTATTATAATAAAATGACTAAAATAAAAATCATGTAGGGATGGGGCATGTTGACATATGTAGGGACGGGGCATATTGACTCATATTACGGCACGGCGCACGCTTAGCTTGACTTGCTGTTGCCGCGCGCGTGAGGACGTGTGCGAAGTGCGAACATGTGATTCGCGTTACAATGCTGATAGAAGCAAGAGAACCAGAAGATGTAAGTAACCTTGTACCTTGTATATTTCTTTAAAATGTGTATTAATAAATGTAGTTGCCAGTCGATGATTACAACGGATGTAATCATTTATTTTTTAAGGTTAAATTTGAGGTTAATCTTATATGACGCTGTGGACGTGACGGTTCGCCGCGCGTGGCAGCGCCCCGTCGCCGTCACAAGGCGCGAGTTCGCGCCCTCGGACGAGCCAGGAGAGCAACCGTGAAATCTCCAGGAGGCCTACCGAAACTTAGAATGCGTATCATTTATTCATTTTATTTTGTATGGTATGAAAATGTGGCACCTCGCCGAGGCACCGCGCTTCGGGACCAGGATTGCGGAAGCCGGCAACGGGAGCGAGACCCACGGCAAGGGACGGAGCGACGCGAGGATATCGCGGAACTCAGTGAGGAGTCCGGCCGCGGGGTACGAGGCGGACGCGCACGGCGCAGCTGATCGGCGAGAGGCCGACAGGGCCGTGATAAGGACTTTCTTCCCCGAGGAGGCGAGAGCTACCTTCAAACCAACCCCGGGACATCCAAGCAGACCCGGGACGCCTGGCCAGTGTTCCCTCGGTTCGCGAAGAGACCTTCGGACGAGGGGATTCGAGTCCGAACACGATGGACATCGGGCGGAAAAATCTGCGGCACCAAGGATGCCTGGGGCGCAAAGGACCCCCGTAGGATGCCTGCGACAGCGCGCGCGTGATCTACGACGCGCTCGGCCCCGATTGGTCGCGACAACCGCACCTGATTATCGCGCAACCCCCAGGGAGGGGCGCGCTTTCAATTCCACATCGAGCGGATCACCGCTCGATCTCTCCTGGTTCGCCCGCCGACTCGAGTAGACGTCTCGCAATTACAATTCTGTCGAGAAAGTTAGAGCGTATTATCGAACATCCGGATCCGAGCGAATGGATCATCCCCGGCGTCTGTGACGATGGTTCGGACTTCGCCCGGGAATCAGCGGGACCGTTGAGGTTGCCCTCCACAGTAATTGGTGTGTAAGCCGCGGTGACGCCGCGAGTGCCGCGTTTCGTCTCGCCCCGACCTGCCGTCCTCGGATATCGCGTACGCGTAGCGGTTTTCGGGTTGGTGGTGCATATTGTCAGACGCGACGATCTAGAGTCTCGCGAAATTTCGACTCGCGACCGAGTTTCGTGAGTTCTCGACTTTGGTGTTGGCGGTTGGTGGCGGACACGAGGAGCCTCGTGACGACATATCCGTGTGCTGCTAGGATCGGCCTCTTGGGGATCGCAACCGCGGGGTCGCGAGATCGTGGATATCACGGCATCCGGTCATAGATGGAGTTTCGTGTATTTGAAATTTTCGCGTGGTACGAGCGCCAGCAATCTGCTCTCGGGGTTCGCGTCGGCGTTCCCTTATCGCGCGTCGCCGGAGAGTGGCCCTGCGGGGTACCTGCCTGCGCGCTGCGTAGAGACCAGCGCTGCGTCGTCATTCGCGATTTGTGCGAAACGATTATTGGTCATCGCGTAAATATAGAATTGTCGTCTTCACCCTTTTGTTATTCGTGATAAGGGTGCCGCGAGGGATCGATATTTCGATATAGCGTCGACGTTACATGCGAACATCGCGAGCGACCGACCGACGCCCTTGGTGCATTTCTTGCGAGCGAGCTCAGGCGCGCCCGGCGGGCGCCGCCCCGTAAAGTCTGTTGAGCATACCCGTCGATTCCCTTCTCGCGATACAAATTAGTTACTTTGCGCTATTAGTGATAAGTTAGATTTAAGTTGCCTGAGAATACTCGTCGTTTCTCGCGATACAATTTAATCTGTTCGTTGACTACTCTTTCATAGCCTCAGATTGCCGTTGTTTCGACTCCGGATATTGCTCAAGTTCAAGTTCTCTATACCGCGTATTACTCACTTGTAAGTCTTTTCGATTTCCTCCGACATGTTTATTTTTCCGTTAGATTTCTCCTTCAACGATAATTCACTAGTCCGCCTTTCTCTTGACCAATAATAACCGAGGCTCACTTATCTCTCTTATCATTGCGCAGCTAATACCGTCTCACCGGAACTATCACTTATTGTTATCCGTCTCTCTAATCATAATAAACCAGACTGATTGTAATATTCTTTTCCGTTAATTCTCTGCTCGCCCAGAAGAACCAAGCTTGTTATTTCTTTACTATCCAAGAATTACTACACTGATTATTTACTTTTATTTTAATAAACGAAACCTTGGAACCGAAGGACAAGCCTCCGATCCCGATTATGAGTCGAGGAGACGACCCAGAGAGGAGCAGCACTTGGGAGACCGAGGTGCAGGAGAAGCAGCGGAAGGAGCTGCAGGACGAGCCGATGCAGGGAGTGGAGAACGCGGCAGCGACGTCGGAGGACGAGGAGAGTCCTCGATTTGAAGAAATTCTCCCGGAGGAACTTCTGGAGCAATTACCGGAGGTGATCAGTGAGGAGATGGTGCAGACGGGTGCAGAACTGCCCGCGAGCCAGGTGGCCCTCGACGAGGCCAAGATTGACGATTAGTCAAACGTGAAAGAGAGACTCAATTAATTATTAATTTCTTTGCATGTCTTTTATATTTTTTATATAGGTTCAACAATTGTATCGTAGTTATAGGTTTATTAATTAAGCGACATACTTTGACGGCAGCGAGCCGATTGCATATTATATCGAAAGTTAGTTAACATCGATTTTATTATTTTAATTTGTTTATAAAGCGATTGATTCGCGTAAAGATATTTATTCTCTTTATTTTATCAGAAATGATTTATTTCGCGACAGCGGCAAGGATAGTTAAGAAGGACACATAAACACGAACACGTACACGTAGGTACACCTGTTCATATAATAAAGAAACAATTTAAATATACAAAAACTCTGTAATTACCTCACGATCCATCCACCTTGATTAATATTCACTGACATGAATTTAGAACAGTTCAGCATAATTGCAGTTACTTTCATTCTTATCCTATTTACAATATTTATAACTTACCTCATTTTATTATTATACACAGCTAAAATCCATAAAGTAGAGTAAATTCATTCAAGATGCAGTTTAAAGAGTATTTAGTAGTTAGCTTCATTATTTTCTTTCCAATATTCACTTGCATACCAGATCTAGACATTTCACTTACACTATTCACACTATTTACACTCTACATATTGTTAATAAGCGTGGCGAGACGAGCCGCAAGAAGAGGAGCGATGATATCGCGTAATTTCGTTAATTCCATACATTTTGACACTATAATATCTATTTTGGCTAAAAGGCAGATTCGACAGCCGAGAGGAGCGATTCCCGGCGATAACGGTTTATTTTGTATTAATTTTACATATTTGATTGTATTTTGATAGTCTCTATATTATTTGCGACATTTGCAAGCACTTAGTGCTGATTTTTGGTACGCGAACGCGATGAGGCAACGTTTGGCCAAAAGGGACAAGTGAAACAGCGAGATTCGTTAATAATGCGTTCAGACCGATTTATTTAACTATTTTATACGATTCCCTGTCGATTAACATTAATTATCACTTTATTTTATACGTGCGCCAGCATTTCAAACATTGTACGTCGATTACACCCTTTACACCTTTTTACTCTTGTGCCAGTTGTACTTTGCGACACTTTTCACGATTACACCCGAGTAGCAGCAAGATGCACTTTCTATACCTATGTCAGCGGTACTCTGGTGCACTTTCAGCGATCGCACCTTGGCGACACTCAGTTACACTTTTCACTCTTATAGATCATACACTTCGATACACTTTTGATTCCGGTACCCTCGAGACACTCGATTACACTTTTCACTCTTGTATTTCGTACACTTTGTTACACTTTCGTTACCGGTACCCTCGATGTACTCTGTTACACTTTTATACTTAAGATATTTGTACTTTTGTTACACTTTCGATCCCTACACCCAAGCGGCGACACGTACACCTTTTATACTTGTATTATTTACACTTTGTAGACACTTTGTTACACTTTTGTACTTAAGAGACGAGACAATCCCACGATGCTCCTGGAACCTGAAAAAGAAAAGATTAATTAGAAAAGGGTTGATAACGACCCAGACACTTACCTTAGACCCGTGGATCGTCACCATGACTCATTTCGAGTCACTCGATGCATGTCGAGTGACTCTTTACGCCCTCGGTGCAGTACCGAGTGCGCTTGTTCACGATTACGCGAATTTCGTCGGAGCGACGACGCGAATGGTTCGCGCACGTAGAACGAGCGAAAGCCAGATCGCGTCGTCACAGCAACGTGTGGCATTTCATTAGTGCAGGTGCTGAGTCTGTAAATCGACTCAGCGCATTCATTATATTCTAGAGTGCATATGGGATCGCACCGTTTACACCTTGCGGTGCGACACGTACGCCGAAGCGGCGCGCGAGCAGCGGCCGCCGAACGAAGACGCACTACGCGTGCGCAATGGTAAAGTGGGAGAGCGAGCAACGGCTCTCTTGGGCAGTCTCCCGGGAACCATCGGCGCGTTAACACGTATCGAGACTGAAGTTCCGGTAGCGTGATTCGCATTACAAAACCGAGTCCGGCTGACTTATCCCGCGATCCGCCTGCGTTAAGAGCGTGAATTTGATTAATTGTGAAGACGCATTTGCGAGATAACGGGAATTGAGAATTCGCGACACGCGATAGATCCCACGCGCGTAACGGTAATAGCCGTAATTAGCACCCACTCTGAGATTGCTGTACATCAAGAATAAGTTGTTTTGTTAATAATAATTACAAAAAGTAATCATTCGCGACTTCAGTGCATATCCTATCCGTCCGTTCGACAATTACAATTCGCATACCAATGGGCGCGGCAGACAGCCTTGAACACGTCCGCGACGTAGAAGACGGCGGCCATTACGTGCAGGAAGGACGGGGCAACGCGCATTCCAGAAGTTTTCTGTATTTCTTGCAAAAATACAGTGGCGACCGTAATTACAGCCCAAGTAAGTGGCTATTTTCCAAGATTCCGATAATTTATATCGTTTGTCCGGTCACAACCTATTGTTCATTAAGTATCTAGCGATTTGTGTGGAATTATTTTGTGTCCGTTCGACAACTTTGCGTTGCCCTGCCTCTACCCTGCCCCTCTGCCGTTAGGTCGAGCTGGCTGGGCCCTCGTGCGACAGGCTTTGGTTCTCGCGATTTTGCGTTAGAGTTTAGTGGACGCGAGGGCATCGCGTTTGGCGCCCTACGGATTTATTCGAGAGTTGTCTGACTCACGCGAGGGATTATCCCGAGAGGACTATCACCCGATTCTCCTAGCGTTCCTTTGCTCCGGCCGAAAAAGCTGTGACAACGCATTGAATTATATTAATGTATGAGCATGCAGTCTCATATTATTGTACAGAAAAACCGAAGAAAAGACAAGGTATCATAATTGAACAGAAGATGTCTTGTATTTTCAGGTAGAAATGTAATAAATCACCGGGAACTTTGGGACGTCAAAACTTGAGACATATTCTGTTCTTATATCGTCTTCTTCAATCAACACGCAGCTCGTCATATAATTCCGTTCTCCTTAGGAATTTTAAAAAGCTATTTTTGTCATCCCCGATGACTGTATAGTGTAAACAGGTAAATAATCCTTATAGAGTAAGATCCCAGGGCTCCCAGACGTAACTTATTTTGTGAAAGACAAAATGTGGGACATTGAGTAGTGTTCATATGAACTTTGAATACCTGCGTATCTACAAGGTGGTTAGACGGCCGATTTACAGGTACCAGGTGAGAAAGGTAAGTAAAAATAGGACTAACTTAACTTAAATTCTGACGGCTGATTTTTATATATACTTTATAAAATATTATTACAAAATAATATTCAACACTGCCAGACACTTTCCGCCGGCCATAACTTCCGCCAGACGCTTTAAAGCTCCCAATAAAAAAAATGAACTTTACTTACATTCTGACGCTTGATTTTTATATATGTTACTTAGGGACTATTTCAAAACTATATGTGCTTAGCCAGACAAATCGTAAGGGCCAAACATCCTCCCAGACACCAAAAACATTCAGCCGTGAGTATGAGCGCGAGGGTACTATGCTCGCGTTTTAGAGCGAGTGAGATATCTATGTGAACTAATTTACCCTCTTAAACTCAGTCTTAAGAGTACAGTATTATACCGAGTCATTTGAACTGCGTTTGATGTAAATGAAAGTCTTTAATAATAACTTGATAATGTATTTATGTATTTATGTATTTATGTTTTTATGTATGTATGTATTTATGGAGGAAGTCTTCGTCTTTTAAATTTTCAAAAGATTGATTGTCGATAACAGTTAAATGTTTTGGAGCTAATAACTTTTATTTTGAATTATAAAAAATTTTATTTCTTTATCAAATGCTTTCACTATTTTACTTTCTAAATTATGTGGTGCAAAATTCCCTATTATTTCTTCGGAATTTTCTTCCTTTTCTTTAAATAACTCCATATAATATCTATGAAGATAAGTCAGAAAAAAACACCGTCTTTTTTATTACATTTTCTTCAACAAAAACACACATTTCATCAAAAACAGCTTGATGGAGTTGACGAACATCATGCCAGTTTGTTTTAATTGTTCCTTTCTTTGACGATGTTTTATAAGAATATTCCAATTGACAATTTTTGTGATAATATATTTTTGTATGAATACAATTTTTAACTTTATTAATCAACTCCGCAAATGTTTCGTCTTCTTCATCTATCTTATTCAGAAAATCGTTTTTATTAGATGAATGGGCAGTCTTTTTGATCTATGTTTTTTTGTCTTTTGGTTACAAAATATACAAATTTGTTAATTTTCATCAATACTTACGTTGCTTTCAAACGAAACATTGCTTTGAGAGGGGAAATCAACAACACATTCCAGCTGCACACAATGTCCTTCAGAATTAGATGAAGCCGGTTCGAGTAACTCAGCTGGCTCAGGTATTACAATAGGCTCAGGTAAAATACTAGTTGCTGGATTTGAGGTGGATGCTGTAGATGGATCCTCAACTACAGAAATAGTTGGTGGACTTGATGTAGATGCTGTAGATGTATCCTCTGCGATATTTAATGAATTTTCATTTGAGGTAGATTTTTGTGTCGTTACCAATTTTTCCGAGTAATATTTTTTCATTAACCCTGTAAACGATTTGTAACACTGTTTGTGATAACCACTTTCAAACAATTCAACTGGCAAAACTACATCTTTATATTTTAGGTTATGTATCTGTTAGAAGTTAAGTAAAAAGAAAGAGATAGAGAGAGGTCGTGTAAGAAGCCGACATCTGTGGGCGGTTGAAAGTCAGGATCTGAATGTGTAAAGCCACCACAGATGGCGGCAAGTCGCGATATTACCACCCTCAAAATGGAGGAGTATGCAGGCGCGCGACACTGAGAGCGATGCGCCACGGGAGCGGATCACGCGACAAGAGCATGGCTCTGCGCATGTGCATGCTTGCGTGGACGGGTCGAGAACAAACGGTCAGTCAGTCGTAGTCCGTCCGTCAAGTAGAGCGACTCAATTTCGGTAGACCATTCGTTTGATCAGAACATTATATCGGCAAACTCTACGTGTTTGCGGTCGTAGTTAATGAGTCGTGCCGGACATAATATCCTATAATCAAGTTGCGTCGTGCTATCTCATTTATGAGAACGTAACTCTATCGAAGTTCTTGTACGTTAGTATGCGGTCGCTGTTAACTCGTCGCGCTGAATGTTCTATCGGCCATATTTCGGGCGTGTTCGAACATGCGATCGGTCAGTCGGAATATTCTAGTCATACTAATACGTATGCAAGCGCGCTGTGAAGGCATTTTGCCGGTTAATCTATCCGATAGTTGAGGTCCGTCGTGCTAGAACATTCGTGTTGTCGGAACCTTCGGGAACGATACTCGTGTGTAAGCGGTTGCTATTAAAGCATCTTTATAGAAACTCTCTTATAGAGAACATTGTATCGTGTTACAATAAGCGCGCGTTGTAACAACATCAGAAGATGTTGTCATGTGTGGATTCAAAGTTAGTGCGTCGTATCGGCTATTCAGCTCGATAGATACTTGGAAGCCGAATAATCGTTCGGCTGTAACGTTGGACAAAGGTGACGACGGTACTATTGAAAGGGAGCCATTATTCAACTAGAGAGACGCACTAAGGAAAGAGGTCGTCGTTGGGGACGTCCTATATAACTATCCCGAGGGCTCATGAAGACTCTGATAAAGACAGTGGTTTATTTCAAAACCATCTTATCGGCCTGATCACCCGATATTTATACTCACCTTAAGGTAAATTCTTTATATTCACGATTCGATAACGTTAAATATTCGTTTAACGTTTTATAATTATGACCATTTCGCCCATAGCGGGAAATTGGCATATGTTTCAGAATCATAGATAGCAAGCTAAGAAGCTAAGAAGATTATATCTTTCTTGCCGGATAAATAGTACACAACTTACGTTGTTTGTAATACCGGGTAGAATCTTGAGTTACTCAGTAAATCTTTATTGCTGATACTGTTTTGCAATTTGTGTAAAATCATTCAGTTGAAAGTACTTAGATAACTTCTGTAATGCGTGATAGAAATACGAGGCTAAAACTAGCGTTAGCCTTATTGCTTTCTTTCGTGCCGAATGAATGAATGTTAACGTACATTTGATTTCATTCTATGATAGATCACTAAGGTTCAAGGGAATCGATGAGTCAATCGTATTGGAATTGCCTATTCATATTCAATTTACGTATTCGACTGTATACTAGAGAAAATATTTCTGACATGTTACATTAGATAACAAGACATTACTTGTCGCCATTAAATAACTTCATTAAAATAAATACATCTTATATTTGAAAGGACGCAGAAGAACATTGACTCATTGTTTCAACGACTTCAAGTTAATATATCGAACGATATTCTTGTCCACTGTTTGTTTAATGCATTCAGATAATCCTTTCTTGACAACATTCACTCACTGGTGATTCAATTAATACCATATTGCGCATATAAAACCTATATTCTAAAATCATCATTTTGTTTTGCGATTAACTTTATCTTGTCCGAAAGATTTATTCTTTGAAGGATCACTCAGGTCATACTTTGCACTTAAAGAAAGGATTATTGTTTACTAATCCATGTCCTTTTCTTTTATATTTTTGAACAGCTTTTCTTTTTGTATACCATCAATTATTATACGTTATCTCTTATTATTGTTCTAAGCGAAATGAATACTCAGTTAAACAAGACTCGTTAAAATACACGATCTCTCTTTACTAATAATAAACATACTGAAGTATTTAGTTTTCCTCATCTCTTACAAGAGGCCAGGCTCATGAGTGAGCTTGTACTTAACAGTATCTTTCTCTGAATTAAAATTTTGACGTAGAACTACGTCTTTCTCCGCGGTATGGGGGGTACCCACGGATGCGACGATGCAACGAAAATATGTCACACTTTGAACGTTTAGATCTTTGAAACTAATAATCGTACAGTAATGAATGACATCTCATTTTAAAGCTTAAGAAGTCCCATTTATGATAAATCTTGACCGAACTCTCTATTTCTTTCCGTTTTGTTATAGTAGCGTTTTAAAGTTTCGCAAAATTTCTTGTAGATTCAACGAAAACATGTCTCACTTTGAACGTTTAGATCTTCGAAACTAATAATCGTAGAGTAATGAATGACATCTCATTTTAAAGCTTAAGAAGTCCCATTTATGATAAATCCAGACCGAACTCTCTATTTCTTTCCGTTTCGTTATAGTAGCGTTTTAAAGTTTCGCAAAATTTCTTGTAGATTCAACGAAAACATGTCTCACTTTGAACGTTTAGATCTTCGCAATTAATAATCGTAGAGTAATAAATGACATCTCATTTTAAAGCTTAAGAAGTCCCATTTATGATAAATCTTGACCGAACTCTCTATTTGTTACCGTTTCGATATAGTAGCGTTTGAAAGTTTAGCTAAATTCCTTTTAGTAAACGCTGCATTGAATTTTGCGATAGAACAGTACGTATAACTTAATTTTTTTAAGTAAGAAAATCAAAATAGAAATCAGCGATAAGAATACTGAAGAGGATCTACAAAATAATAAGCATGGTTTATAAGATAAAAAAGTCTTTAATTTTGCCACGCACGCTCAAGCGCATGCGCACGCTCATGCACACGAACATGCATACGCACACGCACACGTACACGCACACGCATACAAACACGCACACAAACGCGCATACGCACACAAACACAAATACGCACACAATCATTCACAAACACAAATACGCTGTAAGAAGTATAGGCTAGGTTGATAAAAATAAATGTTTATTTTCAAATACATAGAAGAATAGCTGACTATTATTTTAAAATCCTCTTCCGTTAATTGTCTTGTCGTTTTCTAATTTGTGATTTTCTTCATCTTTCAGTTTTACATCTTGTTCTTTCTCCAAATTTACTGCAGCGTTTATTAAAATTTCGTATCGACCGTCATGCAATACTATAATTTTGAAAAATCAAGTGTATTTTATTTATAATTATTTTAAAATTAAACATATTAAACATGTATATATATATATATATATATATATACATATATATATATATATATACTAGCATGCCCCGTCTCGGCTTCGCCCGAGATTAGAATGTAGTGCTTTCTATTCTCCGCTTTAACAAACACAGACCCTTAAAGGGTTAAATGTGCATATAGAAATTTGCACATTGATTCTTAGAAATCGGTATACAAAGTAGTGTTGACTGTAAAATTTAATAACGTCAAAGGTGGTTGTTCGCGACAGTCATGAATTGAAGTGACTAATTTATCAGTTTTGACATATAATATGTGAAAGCAGCAACTTCATAACATAACACAAATAAATGATACAGACACTACGCGGCGCATTCGTCATATATTTTCGCATTATTAAAATTCAACATCGACCTCTATATTTAGGGTCCTTGAAACTTGGTGACATTTATGAGTATATGTTCCGCTCAGAAATTCGAGCCAAACATATACTCATAAATGTCATCAAGTTTCAAGTTAATCGGCTTCTCACATTCTATATAGATAAGTTAATGATTTCAATCAGTATATGTCAAGTCAGTTGTTAGTAAATGTTTATACACTCTTGAACTATTCGACCGAATCTTAATCAATTATATATGAAATAGGGTAAAAATAGGTAAAAATTCGGTCCAATAGTTTCTAAGATTACCCCGAATAACGGTACAAACTTTTCCCCTTTATATAATAGTAGAGATTTCTGCCCGCGCTTTGCGTCTTTTTTTTTTTTTTTTTTTTTTTTTTTCGTTGGAGGAGGAAAATGCCTAATGCATACCCTAGGGCCGATCCCTAGGGTTATGCCGGGCTTGCACCGGCTAAAAACTAAAAATTAATTTAGATGAAATTTTGAACGAAGCTTATTACACATCATGACATTCCCCGGGAAATTCTACCCCTATTTCATTAATATTCGGTCAAATATCATTAATATTCGATCAAATAATTCAAAAAATTTAAAAAATCAGTTTCCAGAAAATCGATAACGAAAAACTATACACATCATGACATTCCCCGGAAAATTCTACCCCTATTTCATATATAATTCATTAAATATTCAGTCAAATATCATTAATATTCGATCAAATAATTCAAAAAATTAAAAAAATCGGTTTCCAGAAAATTGATAACGAAAAACTATACACATCATGACATTCCCCGGAAAATTCTACCCCTATTTCATATATAATTCATAAAAATTCGGCCGAATGGTTTCCGAGATCATCGAGGACAAACAATCAAACCGACAAACTCTGTCTCTTTATATAATAGTATAGATATATATATATGTAAATAGATATATATATAATTTTAACTTACAGATCTTGTATTCTTCAATTTCAAAATTATTTATTTACGCGTCTCGTATTTGGTTTCTTTAATAATATCTTCCTTTTGATGCATGTTTTTTAAATCCTTTTTATTTTTTTTAGTTTCGTGTTCCAAATTATGTATTTCTTCAACTTTCTGGTTTTCTGCTTGTTCGTTTTCAAATTTTATTAATGCGTTTATTAATATTTCATCCCAACCGTCATCCAATACTAGAATTTTAAGAGATCAAATTTATTCTATTTATATTTATATTAATATCAAAAACATATTACACACACACACACACACACACACACACACACACACACACACATATATATATATATATGTAGATAGCTCATACGAGCGTTCAACACGACTTATTCGTAAGTTACTTGAAAATGTATATACAATTATATATACATATATATATATATATATATATATATATATATATATATTTATTTATATACACTAAATAGGTTACTGATATTATAAAATGCGTTTTGTAACACAGTTATATCGTGATAGTAAGAGAAACGTGGAACAGATTTTTTGAATAAGTGTGACATCCTGCAAGCATCCTACGCTCTTTTCAACAAACTTCATAAAAGCATTCAATAAGAGTTATTATTCGTAAGTTACTTGAAAATTTCTTTGGATTGTTACAATATAAATATATTTATGTATGCAGATATATTTATATCAAGCATTTATCAATGGTAGTTTATAAATGATTATATATAATCATTTTATTTTTTTAAAAGCTGTCGAGTAAAAATTGAAATGATTAATTCCATATTTTAACTTTTCAATGCTTGACATGAGATAATTCAACGAACTTAATAAAAGCATTCAATAAGAGTTATTATTCGTAAGTTACTTGAAAATTGTCCTCGATAAATGACGATTAACTTGAATTTCTTATCAAATTGACATTGTATAAATCTTAACGAATTGATTGTTACAATATAAATAAAACTTTTCAATGCTTGGCATGAGACATTTCAACGAACTTCATAAAAGCATTCAATAAAAGTTATTATTCGTAAGTTACTTTAAAATTGTTCTAGAAAGATGACGATTAACTTGTATTTCTTATCAAATTGACGTTGTATAAATCTTAACGAATTGATTGTTACAATATGGATACTGAAAAGTGCAAAATTTAAGTTTTATCGTAATCGTAACGTATAAAAACGTATCAAGAGACACAGCAATATGTCTGACGTTAAGCATGGCAAAGTTATAAGATATATGGAATGAATCATTTCAATTTTGATTCAGCAGCAAGTGTAAAAACAAACATCCTAACTTATCAATGATGAACAGTGCACATTTAAAATATATTAACTATATATGGTGACATATGATTATAAATATTTACATATATATAATATCATTATATATGTTTAAAAATGACTATACATATATATATATATATATATATATAAAATCATATAGAGACAAAATTAAAATAAAAATGCATTATATATAATTATATTTATTTATATATAATTATATATAAACTTTATTTCACGGGTATAAATAAAAGGAATTTTCTCATGTAGATTATTAATGATTATATTTAATCAAATATAAAATTTAAACTAGTATTATGAAATAGATGGCAAACGATAAGATTAATTTCTCGCACTTATTAAAAAATTGAACAAACAGAGGTATATCAAAAGACACTGCACTGTTTTACGTAAAGTACCAAGTTACAATATATAATTAGAGTGTATTATAGGACTAAAAATATCAAATTTAGATTATTTATTATTATTAAAACAAAATTGAATTGAATTTAAAATTTATATTTATTAATTATCTATTATTATTGAAAATTTTATATATAATTTTATATATATATTTATATATAATTAGATAAAATTATATTATGTCAATTTAGAAATATAATTATATTTAATTATATACGATTATATATAATTTGTTTTCAATGGTTTATAAAAAAAAGGATGATATTATTAAATGCATATTGTTTAAATTTCCAAAAATTTGCTAACATTATTAAATGAATATTGTTTAAAGTTTTATTGTTATATTTAGAAAAACGGGAAACAAATTTTAAAAAAAGTGTGCTATCCTGAGTGCCTCATTCAAACTTCATCAAGCATTGTGCACACTATCCTCAAGCATTTTCCGAGTTTATAGAGTTCCTTCACGTATTATTAAAAACTTAACATACTGGCAAACATTCTGCACTTTATTTATCTTAAGAGTATCCTGCGAGCATTCTGGACATCCTTCATCAAGCAGTTTCAGAAAAAAAAAAAAAAAAAAAATTTAATTGTCCTAAGCGTAAGTTTCTTAAAATCAAAAATTATCCCTGCGAGTTTTCGGTTTCCTTTTTCAATCAAATTGAGGATCAAAAACGTAAAACTTTAATTCAATACACACACATATATATATATATATATATATATATATGTATATATATATACATATATATTCTCTATTAATTTCCTGAATACACATATTTTGTCATCTAGTAATATATAAAATGGGTCTCCCCAATTCTTTTTATTGTATATCGCCACAAATATTCACACAGATGATCGACTATCTTATCTTGTTTATAATACCACCTCTACTTAAACGAGCTCGTAAAGCACGCCACAAACCCATGTGACAGCAGGGGGGCGAAACCTACGGCCTTCACGCATACACTTTCCACGCGAAACGAGGTACCACATGGGTTTACAACTTTTCAGGCGTGGAAAATCCACGCCGAAGGCACCCCGCACCCCCCCCCCCCCTTCGGTGTGTGTGTGTATGCGCGCGCGCGCGCGTGCTATCGTTAAATAATTTTTACAAAGCGAAAACTTTATGCTTCGTAACTTTTGAACGGATCGTGGCCGCCACTTTTTTCAAGGTCAAAGTTACTCAGGGTCATGACCTTGGCAACATATGTCAAAGTCAAGGTCATTGATGAGTGGGGTCTTTTTATAAATATTTATTCATTATTCTCCTTGTGGTCGAAGAATAATGAACTGTGATTGGCCAATTCTTACGACTTACAACATTCATTGTAGGCCGTCCTTAAGGCCTGTTCTACAATACGTTGCATGTTGCTGTTGAATGTCGGAACGCAGCTGATGGTCCAATGATAGAATTTCTTTTTCAAAAATGTGTCTTCTTATTGGACCATCGGTAGCGTTCCGAAATTCAACAGTACGACGTAGAATAGGCCTAAAACTGTAAACCCGTGAAAACAATAATGAAATGAAGTGACAGCTTAAGGTTAATATGTTCATATTACAGCTGCATTTGTATTATATATAAACATACGTTTTTTCAATATTGTGTAGCTCTAGTATGGAATCGTGAGTTAGTAGTCACTAGTGCTAGACAGTGGATTCACGCTCTAGAGATCCGGGTTCGATCCCAGGCAGGTATCACAAATCCTGCGGGGGTTTTTCTCAGGGAGCTGGGGCGGGGATCTGGTGGAAGGCAGCGGTGGCTACCGGGTGCACGTGTCTCCGAAATTTTCGGGACACGTCACTAAGTCGAACCTCCCTCCCAATATGGAACTTATCCTCCATGACAACCGCTTTTCTAGGTGGATGTGTGGAGGAAGAGGGGGTATCGGCGATACCGTGTGGGGTTGCTAGTCCCCCATCGGGTGCCTCCCCAGGTGGCGGAATGGGGAAAAGCCTCCCAGATATGGGTGGTACCGAGGAAATAAAATACTCGGGGTAGACCAAAAACTAGCGCAGGGTAGTGGCAGCTGGCTATCCAGGACTGGCCACGGACGGAGTGCTGGCTGTGAACCAGGTAGCAGAAGGCGCTATGGTATCCAGTAGAACGGCTTCTGTACAGCGGTATAGAAGGCAACGGGAAATCACTACACTATTTTCCCACTAGAGTTATGAATGATGCATAAGAAGAATATGAGACCGCCTGGCGATCCGAGTAGCGACCGGCGCCCTGGTCTGTCCGGGAGTCAGGGTGTGAAATGGGCTACCGGCCAAGGGAGTGTAGGCGACCAAGCACCCAGTGGAAATTATGATACTGGAAGAAGAAACATACAACTACGCAAGAAGATCCGCGTAGGCATATGGAACGTGCGAGGACTCCTCCAGGATGGTAAACTCGACATACTGGAGCGAGAGCTTGAGCGATGTAACACTACAATTACGGATATAAGCGAGACCCACTGGAAGTGGAACGGTCATTTTGACACGGAGAAACACACCTTCTACTTCTCGGGAAATGAAACCAACAGATTTGCTGGAGTGGCTATAGCTATACCAAAACAATGGAACAAATTTGTCTTAGGCTATAATCCTATTAATGAAAGATTAATATCCATCAAACTCAGTGCATCTCCGACTCCGCTCAACATTATACAAGCTTACTCTCCTACAAGCACAGCAGAAAACGAAGTTGTGGAACGTTTCTACAATCAACTAGAAACATGCATAACCAAGATACCAAAGAAAGAATTTCTAATCGTATTCGGTGACATTAATGCAAAAATAGGGGATACCAGCATGAATATGAGTTTACGCAACGTAGTTGGAAATTATGGTTTAGGCACTAGGAACGACAGAGGTGACCGTCTTCTACAGTTTGCTACCGATAACGGTATGACCATTATGAATACAGTATTCAAACAACACTCCAGAAGACTATACACCTGGACATCCCCAGATGGAAAACATCGAAACCAAATCGATTACATTATGATAAAGGAGAGATGGAGGAGTTCAATATCCAACACACACACATACTACCAGGTGCCGATTGTCTCTCTGACCATGAATTTTGTTGAAGTATGTAATCGTAAACTAAAGCTGCGTAAACCTATAAGTAAGAAGACAAACAAGCGAATGAAAATAACAGACAAAGATTCATTCACCGAGATACTGCAGAAAGAAACACCAAGATGGTTAAATGAGACCCAAGATGAAAATCCAGACTACATATGGCAATCGGCCAAAAAGTTTATAAAAGACTCCGTATCGAAATCTTAGCCCAAGATTGCAACCGCACGCTTCGATGGTAGCGCCCAAGGCCGGCGAGAGGCCGCGGGTAATGTTGCGGCGTGTGGGGTGCCAGCGACGCAGTCGGAATTGCCGATTGCGGGACGAGCAGACGCGGCGGAGGCGCAGGCAGCAGCGACCGGGTCCCCGGTCATTCCACAGGTGGCACTCAACATGCCCGTGTTGGACGATGTCCCCCCGTCTGACGAGTTCCTGAGCCCGAGCAGCGGCTTGGAGACGGACGAGTGAGGGGACGCAGCCAATATGCGTTGGGCCCATATGGCCGTTTATTTCTATGATTAGGATCTAAGATTGCGGTGCCTATATGGCCTTATGATCATGCCCATATGGCAGCTTACATTTTTTATGGTGTTGGTTAAAAATGCCCATATGGTAGGGTCTTTTCGTAGGCTAGGACTCAAATACTAAGATCGCGTTCGCCCATATAATATTTTTAGACAGTAAGTTTACTTAAGACGACCGATTCAATTCTTTTTTATTTTCGTTGGGCTCTTAATGAGTATTTAATTTTATTTTGAACGCACGCGAATCGGTGCTAAACGTGCACGTAAAGTGAAAGCCACGACAATCTCCAGGAGTCAAACTCTCTAGGGGAACGTAGGGACCAGTAATTAGCACGCGGAAACCACCGCCGTCGGTATACGATAACGGTGCAGGAAGTTTGCGGCACGAGCGTTTTCCGCGAGAACAACAAGTCGGAACGTGAACGGAGACACCCAAGAAGTACGCCCATAAGGTCGGCGTCAACAAAAGGTGATCGTGCCAAAAGTTCGCGGCACGAGCATCATCTCCGAGGAAAGTGGGTCGGAACGTCATCAGGGCCACCCAGGGGACACGCCTATAAGGTCGGCGTCAACGTCCGTCAACGGTGCCGGAAGTTCGCGGCGCGAACATCATCTCCGAGGAATATGGGTCGGAGCATCACCAGAGCCATCCTAGGAAAGCCTCTATAAGGTCGGCGTCAACGTCAGTCGACAGTGCCGGAAAAGCGCAGCACCAAGGTCGGCTACAGGAAGTCGCGTCACGGCTGACATCGCAGTGACCTAGGAGACACGGTGAGAGGGTCGGCGTCATCGGCGAATGACGAGATCGAGATCCCGGCAAATCCGCCGAGAAAAAAGCATATCGGCACAACGGGGAGCATTTCCGACTACGTACGCAGGGGTCCGCGACGACGCCCGCGCATTACGAACAACAGCCAGCAACCTGGTGAAGCGGCGTCACGAGGAGACAGAAAGTGCGCCGTAAAAGTTCGAGAAAGTTCGCCGGATAGAAGATTCTAGAAGGAAGTCATGGTACACGTGCGTGACTATCACGCGCGACGTAATACGGAGAGCGTGATAATACAACCGGCGAGAATAACAAGTGGTAGAAAGGAAAGCTGCGGCGAAGTAGGGAGTCAATGCGAGCACCGTTCCTCGAGGCAGTCTTTCGAGTATCGCGGTAGAGTAAAGACGTGTTATACGCATAAAGATATATTACAATCGGGACTTTAAGAAGCTTCTCGAATATCGCGGAAACATCGTACGGTATCTATTCGTAGTGCATAACAATCGGGAACTCCCGCGTATCGCGCGTTAAACTACTCGTTAAACAAGAACAAGGGGCACTTAGTTGTCAATTACGGAAGTAGATTGTTTGCCGTTAGGCGTAGGACACATGCGTGCGAAACATATAACAGTGTAACGAAGATTGTGACTGTGAATCGGCGATCTGAAATGAAAGAAAGTTCATTAATTTGAAATATCTGCTAAAGATTATTTAACATACTTACCTTCTACTTACCTTGTCCGTCGGCGTCGATCCATCGTTGTCCAAGCGTCGATCCGGTATGCAGTAAAGGCGAGGATCCGGGAAGTCAGCAGCGGCGATGATCCATCCGAGGCAGGAACCTGAAAAGAGAAGAAACATTAGTATCGTTAGCAATCGAGAGAGAGAATTTCACATGACCTTCTCGGTAGACAGGTCAAACCGAGTGGCGACCGTATGATAGGAAGTTATAGAGCGTGAACCGTGCTTTCAAGTAGCATTGTTCGGTTACAAGATAACTGCAACCAAGCATAAATACTGGATGTCCGACGACACCTGGGAATTGGTGGAACAACGCCGCAAGTTGAAAATGAATGGTGTTGATGCGCGGGAACTCAATTCTCTTAGCTCCAGAATAGAGGCTGCTTGTTGTAAAGATAAGAACTTAGCCTTGCAAAACATCTGCGAAGAGTTAGAGTACAACGCTCAAAGGTTTGAAACTAAGGACCTATATATGAAGATTAGAACCATCACTCGACAATTCAAGCCGAAGAACTGGGCCGTAGAGAACTCTGCAGATAACTGCGTTACAGAGATTAAGGAAATTGTGGAGGTCTGGCGGAAGTACTGCGTGATTCTATTTGCTGATACTTACGATGCATCCGACCACATCTCAATTACTGCAGACTCTGAACGGGAACCCGGTATTTTGAGAGACGAAATACGAGCTGCAATTAAACACCTAAAGCAAGACAAGGCAGTAGGAACGGATAAAATTCCCATCGAGGTAATCAGGGATATGGGAGAAATTGGAGTAGATATTCTGCACATCATCTGCTCTCGGATATGGGATACCGGTGAATGGCCTAAAAACTGGTCTCACTCCTTGTTCATCCCACTACATAAAAGAGGCTCAACCAAGAAATGTAACAACTACAGATTGATTGCCCTCATATTCCATGCCAGCAAAGTACTATTGCACATCCTGAATACTAGGCTGCAAGCGTACTTGAATCGAGAAATCGCACCCGAACAAGCTGGCTTTGTAAAGGGAAGAGGAACGCGGGAGCAGATGCATATACTAAGACAAATTATAGAGAAGGCCAGAGAATTCAACAACCCACTATACATATGCTTCGTTGACTTTCGAAAAGCTTTCGACACTGAAAAATGGAACAAATTGGGAAGTTCTTACAGAAATGGGCGTGCCATATCACCTGGTATACCTCATAAAGAAATTGTACGTAGGAAGTACAGGGGCAGTCCGGGTGGATGGAATTGATTCCGGAGACTTCGGAGCTCGTGCTGGGGTTCGGCAGGGATATATCCTCTCACCTTTACTATTCAATATTTATACGGAATACATACGGAATGCGAACTGTCCTAGATGAATGGGATAAGGGTGTATCCGTGGGTGGACGGCTGATATCTAACTTGCGATATGCTGAGGATACCACTCTTCTTGCATCAACTGGGAAGACGAACTAAATTTCTTTCAACTCCTGGAAAGAATAAGCCTCAACTTTGGTCTCGCGATCAACAGAGACAAAACCAAGATGATGATCGTAGATCGGATGGCTGATAACAGACCTAATGTTAGAAGTATAGCCAATTGTGAAGTTGTACACAGCTATACCTACCTTGGCTCAACGATCACTAACAAAGGAGGATGCGAGGAAGAGACGCTGACCAGGCCGGCAGTTGACAAACTTACAAAAATCTGGAAAGACCGAAAGATAACCAAAAACACAAAGATCTAATGAAGTGTCTTGTCTTCCCCATCTTCCTTTAGGGAGCTGAAACATGAACGATTCGACAACAAGACCACAGAAAAATAGACGCCTTAGAAATGTGGTGCTGGCGACGCCTCCTGAGGATAAGATGGACCGAACAACGTACCAATGCCTCCATATTAAAAGAGCTTAACATACAACAGAGGCTCTCGTCGACCGTTCGGCTACGGGTCTTGAAATACTTCGGACACATTACACGTAATGAGGACTCCATGGAGCGTCTAGTAGTATAGGGCCGAGTGGAAGGCAAACGCTCACGCGGCCGATCACCGACTAGATGGACTGATCTCATAAAATCTACAACAAAATGCTCTATCACAGAATGTTCCCGCAGTGCCACAAATAGAGACAGATGGAGGCAAATTGGAAGAACTTCGGCGGAATCAGTGTAAAAGTTCATAACCACGACCACTCTGTCAAGAGTGTACGACTAAGAAGAAGTATGGAATCGATTGATATGACATATTTCCTCACGTTGTCACTCCATTTCAGTGTTTTTTAATTATTTGAACAGTTTCGATACAAAACAAAAATTTACAAATATTTTTTGTCTTTTAGATAAAGTGGTGTTGAATGAGCTTACTTTCGTCCCAATATGAGGTAAGTTGCTTATATTAATTTGAAATAAATTTCTCCTCTTTGTACGTAATAGGATACAATTACTGTTATATTCGAGTGTTGTGTATGCTTACTGCATTTAAATAATAATTGTTAATAATGTAAGATTACAGATTAGTAATAGCAATGTTCTAAGAAATGTTTTAATAATTAATTAGCCTATCTCACTTTTAGTCATACAATGGATTATTGTATTACTCCAACAAATGGTATATCATGCAATACACAGCACTCTGAAATATATGCAATTATACACTGTAAAACTGTAATTTTTAATTTTAACGTTAGTTGTTTTCACTAAACTTTAATGAGGTCTGTTTATTAGTGGTATATACTAGTGCTGATAATATTTCTGCTATAATCGCTATATATGCAAAATTATAATTTATAATGTTTTTAATTTAGATTGTTTAATGTCAATTTTTATAGAAGTTGAGAGCGAAGTATTTTGTGCATCTATGGTAATTTGCAAAGCAGGTTTTCAGCTGTCATCATGAAGGAAAAATCCATTTACAAAACATGAGATTCTGTTAAGCGAGAGTTCATTTTGATTGTCTCCGCTTTTAGAATCTTGTGAAATGTTATGGAATCATCATCATTGCTGTAACTAATTTAGTTGTTTTGTTTATTGAAAATTCAATGTATTTCTAGTCTTAACATATGTTTGCAGAATGCATAAATCATGTATATTTCTAGGTAGAAAATGTCTATGTGTGTATAAACTTCAAAATAGTCTTTATAATGAGTTATCCACAGATATAGAGTAATTATTGGTTAAGTTTATGCAACCCCCCCCCTCGGGAGGGGGGGTGATAGCCTATATTGTAGCGCTTGACGAGAGGAGTTGAGTGGTGGTAGTCTCCCTTGTTAACACCCACCCGTTGGACTCCTAGGGAGGAAAATGTAAAATAGTTTAAAAAATAGATATTTGCACATTTAATCACCTTTTAACCCCCTACGAATTATGTGGCACCTTTTTTTTACATGAGAAAATCTACAACTGGGATCCCGGGACTAACCCGGTTTACCCAGTAGCCTTTAAGGGGAAGACCTCCTCGCCCTCCGGGGTGAGGGACGACGGGAGTGCCGGATTCTATGCATGCATCGTCCACGATACTGCATGCATAGCCTACCGGCTAAAACCTCACGAGTTTCCTAACCTGCATCTATGGGAGGCGCCCGGGAACAGTCATTATGCATCTGGTGCGCCCCCCGATGCCGAGCCTGGCTGGCTCTCCTCTCTGAGCACTTTATGCTCGATGGCTCTAGAGAGAGCTCTCAAATCTATGACTGTGGCGGGGTGCGGACACCACCCACCCGCCACTTCTCCCGTTGTTGAGGGAGTGTGGTTGACGCCTCGGAATTCCCGCCGAGGCGCCAACCTCCCATCCTCCAGGCACCTTCCCCGTCGGAGGGAGATGCCTGGAGGTACAGTCCTACCCCTACTGCTTAATTCGTGCAGTAGAGCTTTCTCAGGAGGCGGCGGACCTAATTGGACCGCGGTAAACGATTAATGATGATCCACTACGTCGTCGGGGTCTCTCCCCGCGGCGGATCCTCTCCGCATCCTCTTTGATTCGCATTACCTCACCGCAATAGGTGAGGAATGCCTTCCACTTTTCCTCCCTTCCGACCATCGCCGCCACAATGGCCGGAAGGGAGAGGTCGTTCCCGACCGCATCCTTCAGGATACGGCGCTGCTCAGCCCACGCTGGACAGAACTCCAGCGTGTGCTGTGCCGTGTCCCTCTCCTCGTCGCAGTGGTGACATCGCGTGGTGGCTTCCTTCGCGATTCGACACAGGTACTCACCGAAACCCTCATTTCCGGTGAGCACCTGTGTCGCGTGATACGACAACCCGTATCGCCGACTGCCCAGCCAGTCCTCCAGGCAGGGTCGTACGCCGGTGAAACTCGGCCTACTGTCGCGCTGTGAGCTCCATTGGGGGGAGCCCGGACAGGGTTGTCGCCGCCGCATGTGAGACGGTGCGATACGCCCGTGATAATCTAAGGGCTACCGCGCGCTGCTCTCGACGCAACTGCGCCTTAATGCGCGCGGAGCTCTCCGCCGCTGTTGTCCACACCGGGGCGCCGTAGAGTGCACGTCTCTGTGAAGTTAGCACCTCACTTTCGAAAATCCGAAGTTTTATCAACAGTTCCATTTGCACCCGCAATAGTTCTACAGTTCCTGATAGGTTTTAGAAATAGTTCCGTTGATTTAGTTTAAAAAAATGACTTTTGAAAATATGAGGTGCTAACTTCCCGTGGCACCTCATGTTTCGAAAAAATTAATTTTAACCATCATATTTTATAGTTCTCGAAGAGTTCTACAGTTCCTGATAGGTTTTAGCAATAGTTCCGGTCATTAAGTATTTTTAAACAAATTTTTAACCTGACCGCGAGCACTTCAAGTTCCAAAAAAATTGATTTTTACCACGAATTTCTATGGTTCTCGAAGAGTTCTACAGTTCCTGATAGGTGTCAGCGACAGTTCCAGCCTTTAATTATTTTTAAATAAATTTTAAATCCAACCGCTGGCGCTTCATCTAGGAGAAATACGGGGTGCTGACAATTCCGATCGTTTTTTTCAGAGTACTCGGCAGTTCTCACATAATTCCAAGCATTTAAATACGTTTTGACAAGAGTTCCAGCCATTTATTATTTTTAAACAATTTTTTAATTTGACCGCCGGCACCTCATCTACGAGAAATACGTGGTGCTGAAAACTCCGATCGTTTTCTTCAGAGTTCTCGGCAGTTCTCACATAGTTCCAAACATTTAAATACGTTTTGACAAGAGTTCCAGCCATTTACTATTTTTAAACAATTTTTTAATTTGACCGCTGGCACCTCATCTATGAGAAATACGGTGTGCTGAAAAAATTGTTTAGAAATAGTAAATGGCTGGAACTCTTGTCGAAACGTATTTAAATGCTTGGAACTATGTGAGAACTGCCGAGAACTCTGAAGAAAACGATCGGAGTTTTCAGCACCCCGTATTTCTCGTAGATGAGGTGCCGGCGGTAAAATTAAAAAATTGTTTAAAAGTAGTAAATGGCTGGAACTCTTGTCGAAACGTATTTAAATGCTTGGAACTATGTAAGAACTGCCGAAAACTGAAGAAATCGATCGGAATTGTCAGCACTTCTCCAGGGGCCATTTGGGACTCGTCCGGACCCTTTGGGGCCGGCGGGGACCAAGTGGTACGGGTTTTGCGAACCCGGAGTGCCCGAGCACATCAGTACCGTAATCTAAGGCATCTCTTAGGAGATGGACCGGGGTGTCCTTTTTAGGACTCGCGAGGTAGGCGGCCTCTATAAAAAGTCCGCCCGGTCGGACGGGACCGTGTGGGACGAGTTAGTTTTGGCTAATTCCGTTACCCGGCCGTCCTATGGGAAGGAAAACCCAGAAGGAAAACCGGGGGACCGGCTGCTCTGCTTAGGAGTCCGGCTATCGATGCGTATGCGGCTTCCCGGACTCCGTCAGTCGGTAGAGGATGGCGACCCTGACTTCAAATGCCCGGTCGGCCGGGATCGTTAGGGAGATTGTGATTCCCACCGGCCTAGAGGAAGGTCACCTCGATAATAAACCACAGGAGGGAGAGGACGGACACCTCTATAAAAAACCAATGGGCGGTCGGACTTGTATCCCACATCCATTGCACGCCGGTGCTCCGGCAGGATGGGGGATCGAGACTGATTGCCCTATGAGAAGCAAAACCCAGATAAAAAACTGGGGGTCCGGGTGCCCTGCTTAGAGGACCGACCCAGGCTACCCAGCCTGGGTGACTTCGGTCTTCTTCACCCGGTAGGGGATGGCGGCCCTGATTCCAACTGCCCGGCCGGCTGGGACCGTAAGAGGGGCTTGACCCCTTCTACCAGTCAAGGAGGAGAAGAATGGATACCTCGCTAAAAAACCACGGCCGGTCGGGGCCGAGAGAAGAGGTGCGGTGGTAGCGTGCCGTCGGGCGGGGCGCTCGTCAGAGTGCTCACGTGCTGACGGACGCGGTTGCTCTTTCCACTTCACCGACATAGAGGAAGGATACCTCGATAAAAAATCCAAGAGGGAGAGGAATGGATACCTCGTTAAAAGAACCACGGTCGATCGGAACCGAGAGAGGTGGCGCAGTGGTTGTATACCGCCGGGCGGGGTGCCCGAGGGAGGCGCTCTCGTGCTGGCGGATGTGGCCGCTTATTCCGCTTCACCGGCATAGAGGAAGGACACCTCGAGAGAAAATAATCCAAGGAGGAGGAGGAATGAATACCTCGACTAAAAAACCACGGTCGGTCGGGAACGAGAGATGACCGCTTTCCGGTCGCGTTGGTTTGAACGGCGGTGACGGCCGGTGCGGGCGCGTTTCCCCCTCCCAGGTCTGAACCAGGCACGTCGGGTGGTGTATTGTTAGGGGCGCGCTTTAGGTCTTGTACGTGTACGTGCCGGTACCACTTCCCCGAGCGGCTGCGGAGGTCTACAATAACGGGTGAAATGACGCGATGGATTTCCAACGGGCCGATAAATTTTGGGGCGAGTTTCGCGTTAAAGGACGCTTCCTTGTTAGACAGTGGCGGTCCCGCTTCCAGACCCACTCCCCGACCCGTGGTCTCCATGCTCAGCGGCGGAGGTTATAATGCTTTTCTTGGTGCTGGAACGCGCGAGCCAACTGGATTTTTACCAGGTCGTATCCCTCCGTTAATCGGCGGTGTACGCTTGACGGCGGTGTCGGGTCGCCGCGCGGCGCATTTTCCCCGGGACGGCGTAATTCGCGACCGTGATTAAAAAACGCGGGCGTGTAGCCGGTCGCATCGTGCGTCGCGGTGTTATATGCGAACTGGCAGATGCTCGTCCCAGGCTTTGTGTTTTTTCGCGTATTGCGCGATCATGGTTTTAATTACGCGATTGGTGCGCTCCACGGGGTTACAATAGGGCGCGTATGCCGGCGTGAAGCGGTGGCGGATCTCGCAGTCGTCAAGGAGCTTCGCGAATTGCCGGGATTTTAGTTGGGTGCCATTATCCGACAGGATTTCATCCGGACACCCGTGTCGGAGGATAATGGCTTCGGTCACGTGTTTTACGATGGCCGGCGCGGTGGCCCGTCGTAGTGGCCGGAGCTCGACCCACTTTGTAAAACGGTCCTGCATATTTAGGAGCCAGATATGGCCGGCGGCGGATCGCGGAAGCGGGCCGACGAGGTCAAGGGTGACCTGCTGCCACGGATGGCCGAGCGCGGTCGGATGTAATTGCCCGGCTGGTATTTCCTGCGCGACCTTATGGGCTAGGCACGTCGGGCATTCGCGGACGTAGTGGGCGATGTCGCGGAACATGCCGGGAGGCCAATAGTATCTGTGCGCGATCCTCGCGATCGTCTTCGCTATTCCGAGGTGACCGGCGGTCGGTGCGTTGTGGTATCGTTTGAGGAGCAGAGCTCGTTGGTCTTTCGGCACGCATTCTTTCCACTGTTCGGCCGTCGGGGTGTTCTTGAAATCAAGACTGTGGAGCACGTGCTTCCACAGCCGGCCTTGGTCGATCCGAAAATCGGGCACTTCGTGGGGCGTATTCTCGGTCGCGTGCCACATGCGCGTGTACCACGGGCACTTCGCTTTTGTTACGCCGAGGATTTCAGGTTGCCTGGATAACGCGTCGGCTACCTTATTAAGCGCCCCTTTGCGGTATTTAATTTCGAAATCGTACTGCTGAAGTTCGAAGGATCATCGCCCCAGCCGGCCGGACGGAGACTCTAGTTTCTGAAGCCATTTCAATGACTGGTGATCGGTGATCACCGTGAATCGGTACCCCTCGAGATAGCCGCGCATTCGCCGGATTCCCCATACTACTGCCAGGCACTCCAGTTCGGTCGCGCTATAGTTTCGTTCGGCGTTATTCAACGTACGGCTGGCGTAAGCGATGACGCGCTCGCCCTCGGGGAAGTATTGCGTCAGCACGGCCCCTAGGTGGTGCTGGCGTCCGTCTGCAGGTGAAATTGCCGCGAGAAGTCTGGACACGCGAGACCCGGCGCGGTAGTCAGGACGGTCCTGAGTGCTTCAAACGCGCCTTGTTCGGCTTCCCCCCAATTCCACCGGGCTTGCTTGCGGGTCAAGGCGGTGAGCGGTGCGGCGAGCATAGCGAAATCTTTAATAAACCGGCGGTACCAGGACGCGATCCCCAGAAATTGTTGGCCCTGGCGGACGTTCTGCGGTGCGGGCCAGTTCGCGATGGAGCTGACTTTGTCGGAATCGGTCCGAATCCCGTCGCGGTCGACAATGTGGCCGAGGTACTTAATTTGATTGGCGCAAAATCGGCATTTTTCGGGGTTAATGCGGAGATTGGCTTCGCGGAGCCGGCGGAAAACTTCACGCATAATGCGGAGGTGCTCTTCGAACGACTCGCTGATGATGACAATGTCGTCCAAATATACAAACACGTGCGGTTCTAGGTCGGGCCCTAGTATCGTGTCGAGCAGGCGTTGGAACGTGGCCGGTGCCAAATGCAGCCCGAATGGCATTACTTTAAATTGCATTAATCCCTTGCCGGGGACGGTGAATGCGGTTACGGGTCGACTCTCGGGCGCGAGCGGCACTTGCCAGTACCCGTTCTTTAGATCTAGAGTGGACAGATAGCGAGCCCCCCGTAGTTTATCTAGCGTCGCGGTGATGTGGGGCAACGGGTACGCGTCCTTCTCGGTTACTTCGTTGACTAGGCGGAAGTCGATGCAAAATCGGGGTTTGCCGTCCTTTTTCCGCACGATAACGATTGGCGAGCTCCATGCGCTATGGGACGGTTCGATAATGCCGTCTTGGAGCATCTTGTCGACTTTCCGCATCGATAATTATTTGTGTTTCTGCGTCTGGCGGGGGCGGCGGCGGTAAAAATTTGTTTAAAAATACTTAATGACCGGAACTATTGCTAAAACCTATTAGAAACTGTAGAACTCTTCGAGAACTATAGAATTTCGTGGTAAAAATCAATTTTTTTTTAACTTGAGGTGCTTGCGGTCAGATTAAAAATTTGTTTAAAAATACTTAATGACCGGAACTATTGCTAAAACCTATCAGGAACTGTAGAACTTTTCGAGAACTATAAAATATGATAGTTAAAATTAATTTTTTCGAAACATGAGGTGCCATGGGAAGTTAGCACCTTATATTTTCAAAAGTCATTTTTTAAAACTAAATCAACGGAACTATTTCTAAAACTTATCAGGAACTGTAGAACTATTGCGGGTGCAAATGGAACTGTTGATAAAACTTCCGATTTTTGAAAGTGAGGTGCCAACTTCACAGAGACCACCGCTGCGGCATAAAGCCGGCGAGCACGACCGCTCGCCCCTCCCAGGTTTGGCATAAGCCTCGCAGGGCTGTTAGCTACACCTTGCACCTTAGGAGCCAGGCGAGCAAAGTGCTCGCCGAAACTCCACGTGCCATCCAACCAGAGGCCCAGAATTTTCATCTGGGCCCCCACGGGGATACGGGTTTCCTCTATCATTATGTGGACCTCAGGTGGCTTCCCCTTAGAGCGGTCATAAAAGTAGACCGCCTGGGTCTTTTGGAGAGCCACTTGAGGCCCACCCTCCTCATTGCCGCCACCACACTGGCCACTGCGACGTTGGCCATTTTTCGGGCCTTTTCCCAATCGTCGCCCTCGACCCCCAGGAAGGTATTGTCGGTAAAGCCGTTTACCCAACACCCCGGGGGCAGGGCGACACGCAGGATTGCGTCATAGGAGGCCCAGGTTCCACAGGAGCGGGCCAAGAACCGACCCCTGTGGAACCCCGCGCACGACCAACTTCACCCTCACAAGACCGTCGCGGTCTGTATGATCAATCTCCTGTCCCGGAGATAGTCATATATGATGGCCACCAAGTAACGGAGGACGCCGTGGTGTTCGAGCGCCCCCCTTATTACTGGCCACGGCAGGGTATTGAACGCACTGGCGACGTCGAATGATACGCCTAGCAACACCCTGCCGGCCTCTGCCTCGAGAGGGCACGGATGCGCTCGATCGCGTCAACCGTCGATCTGTCTTCTCGAAAGCCGTACTGGTCCGGCGACAAGTTCGGACCAGTCCGGGACAGGTGCTGGACGAGGCGGTAGTTATTCGTTCGAACAGTTTGCCGACCAACTCGCAGATTGGCGTATACACCGAGGTTGAGTCGGCGGGCTTTCCCGCTTTTGGGAGGAGACCAATCTGGCCACCTTCCATGCTTCGGGAAACCGGCCCTCCCTGAGGCATCTGGTGTATAACACTCTCAGATGCTCGGCCAGTTCCCCCGTGACCAAGGGCCACGCCTTCCCTGGGATACCGGGCTCAGGCCCCGGAGCCTTCCCGGCCTTGATCCGCTTTGCGGCCTTGACCATCTCTTCCATGGTTACCCCGACCTCCTCGTCCCACTCCACGACTGGTGGAGCGGGACCGCCGACCACCCTCTCCTCCGGGTCATCCGGGAAGAGGGTGTCGACCACTTTCTCCAAAAACTCGGGGTCCATGATCTCCGTCACTGGGGGCGCCCAGGTTCTAAGTTTATTCAGAACCATTTTGTAAGGGCGTCCCCACGGATTCTGTTCCAGGACCTGCAGTAGTTCGTCCCAGGCGCGGTCCTTAGCCACCTTGATCGCCCTGGAGAGGGCTCGTTTGGCGGAGCGGTAACCCTCCCCAGCCTCCTCTAGCCTGCGTGGCCACCGGCTACGCCGGGCTCTCAGCCACGCACGCCTGGCGTGGACGGAGGAGCGCCTCAGCTCGGCGATCTCCTCCGTCCACCAATACGCCACTCTGCGTGGACGAGGCCTGGATCGGGGCATTCCCGCGTCGCACGCGGCAGTCATAATGTCCCCGATCCATTTAGCGGCCTCGTCCACGTCCGCAGAGAAGTCTAGAGCGACGTCATCCGCCCACAGAGAAGTCTGGACCGCGGCTCTGAACATGTCGCGGTCCAGCGTCCTCAGGGCCCAGCGTGGGAAGCTGCTTTCCGCTTCCCGGCGGCGGTCCAAGACTTCCGGGGGGGGGGGGTGACCGAGAGAGGCATCTCTATAAAGAGATGGTCCAACAACGTTTCTAACTTCTCGGCCACCCTCCACCCCGTGATGCGGCGCGCGGCCGAAGGGCTCGCCAACGTGATATCCACAATCGAGCCCCCCCGGTGCCGCACGCAGGTCTGGGTGGACCCTGTGTTGATTACACAAAGCCCCAAGTCCGCCGCCCATCTCTCTAGGATTCTTCCCCTGGCGCTAGTGACCGGGGACACCCACAACGCCGGCTTGGCGTTGAAATCCCCAGCTACCACGACAGGTTTGGGAAGAATCCGCGAAACGCAGCCCCACAAGTCATCGAGCAACGCCTCGAACTGGGCTACGCTTATGTTGGAGGATACGTAGACCCCCACAACTGCCACGTGGCCCTATCTGACGGCAACGAATCCGTCGCCTGCCTCGAGACAAGTGCAGGCGACGGAATCCTCCGTCATCCGTCATGTGATGGCTACGGAGCCGCAGCGGTCGACCGCCCAGCACGGGTGGTACGGCGGCACCCGGTACGGCTCCGCAGCTACCCCCAGGTCACTGCCGCGCTCCGCCATCGTGTGTAGAAACATCCTGGGAAGCGCGGCAATGATTTAGGTTAGCCTGGAGGATTTTCTTAGACATTACAGGGAGTCATCGCCAGAGGCCTCCCCCTCTATCTCCTCGTCTTGCCCTTTTTCCAAGGGCAGCGTCTTGTCCAGCGGTGACTCCGACTCGTCGTCCTGATCATCCAGACCGTCTGGGCGGTATCTCCGTGGACAATATCTCCGTGGGCGGCAATGGCAAGGATTTCGCCTCCTTATTTGGCCTTTTTCTTTGCGGCTTGGGCTGCTCGTCGCCGCTGTCCCCGCTTCCCTCTCCTCTGTTAGCTGCCCTCTTTCTAGGCATCTTCATTTCGACTGTCTCCACATTGACAATCTTAGGGTGAGGGGGGGGCCCGACATTGGGTCCGCCTCCGACGTCGGATCTACGTCCAACGCTTCACTTCCCTTCTCTTTACGCGGTTCAGACCTCACCACATTCGTCCTTTTTCCGGGTTTGGCCTTTTGTTTCGCTGATTTGCACGCTTTTCCCCCGGCTCGCTGAGAATTTTGACGTGACGGCCGTGCCGCCGGACGGCGATGTCGGTTACATTCTGGAGGTGGATCTGGAGTATCCGGGGGACCTGCACGACGTCCACGCGGACCTGCCGTTGTGTCCGACGCGCGATAAACTGCTCGGAAAGCGGCAGGAGAAATTGCTCGCTACGCTCCACGACAAATCGCGCTACGTGACGCACTATCGAAATCTGCAGCAATGTATGCAACTCGATTTGCGCCTGACGCGCGTTCGTCGCGTTCTGCGATTCACCCAATCACCGTGGCTTCGCAGCTACATCGAGCTGAACACGACGTTCAGGACGCGCGCGAGCAACGAGTTTGAACGGAACATGTACAAACTGATGAACAATGCCGTCTTCGGTAAGACGATGGAGAATGTGCGCGATCACGTGGACGTGCGTCTCGTGACGCGATGGGACGGGAGGTACGGCGCGGAGGCGATGATCGCCAGGCCGAACTTTCACAGTAGAAGCGTCTTCTCGGAGAATCTAGTCGCGATCGAGCTGCGAAGGCTCGAGGTAAAATTCAACAAGCCGGTCTACGTGGGTATGTGTATTCTCGAGATATCCAAGACGCGCCTCTACGAGTTTCACTACGACTACATGGTGCCGCTCTATCGCAACCGGTGTCGAATTCTTTACACGGATACCGACAGTCTGATCTATTCACTGGAGTGCGAAGACGCGTACGAGCGTATGAGACAGGTTCGACACGAGCGATTACGCGGAGAATAACGCGTACGGTATGCCGCGCGTGAACAAGAAGGTGCCCGATTTGATGAAGGACGAGAACAACGGCGCGATCATGACGGAGTTCGTGGGCCTCAGAGCGAAGATGTACGCTTACAAGGTACTCGAACGCGACGATACCAAGAGAATAAAGGGCGTCAAGAGAAACGTAGTCACGAAGAGGATCACGTTCGAGGATTACGTGGCGTGCCTGCGGAACGCGCACGAGCTGAAGACGCGCCAGTCGTGCATACACTCGTGCTTGCACGAGGTTTACACCGTGTCGGAGCAAAAACTTGCTCTCAGTCCGCACGACGACAAGCGATACGTGAGGTTGGACAGCGTGGAAACGCTTCCGTGGGGACATTACGGAATACCGTAACAATATCATACGGTTTTTAAAATTGTTTTATCGTAAAAAATCAATACGTAGGAAAATACCGATGAATGTGTAAACTTTTATTAATAATAAAGTACACGTTGTGTGTGTGTCTAATTATTTCTGTTACAATACAGATGCCTTATCTATCCACGAATTGTGCGAACTGTCCATTCCTAGCCACTTCACGTACACTCGATTGCCGCGCTTACGCAGGATCCACAAGATAGACGTCGGAATTGGAGACGCGTAGCAACTCGTGTTCGTAGAATCCTCCGGTTATCGTTTATCCGCGAATGTCTTTCAGTAGATACATAACGGAATTGGTCCTTTGCACTTTAACTATGTGAAAGGTCTCGGTGGTCCAATTGGGAGTGTAGCCCTTTTCGAAGATCGTTTTGAATTTATTCACGCGCACCGGATCGTTGACTCGAAATCTCGCCGGCGCGGCGATCTTCGAGCGACTGTACACCGTGCGCAGCAGTCTTTCGGCGACGGTGGGCGTCACGTCCGCCGGACGCATTCCGATCGTTCTATGTCTGCGGCGATTGTAATTCGACAAGAGGCTTGGCAGCGAGTCGATCTATCTGTACGATCCCTGAAGCGTGAAGAGCTTCCACATGTCGTTTTTCAATGTGCGATTGAATCACTCCACCACCGACGTTTTCATCACCGAATACGTGGAGTAGTGATTCACCTTGCGCGCGTCGAAGATCTCGCGCACGTCGGCGTTGTAGAATTCCTTTCCTTTGTCCGTTTGCAGATTCCTAGGGCATCGCGCGTCCTCGCGAAAGATCTTTCGAAGAGCCGTCGCGACCTTCTTTCCGCTCTTAGTCTTGAGCGGGATCGCCCAGGCGTACTTGCTCAGCACATTGATGACCGTCAGAATGTAATTGTGACCCGCGTTTTCGCGCGAATAGGGACGCATCTCGACAACGTCGGCCTGCCACAGGTCGTCGTAACCGCGCACCAAGACACGGCGGCGAGGAAAATTTTTTCGCGCTGACGCGTGCAATTCCTCTACGAGTCTTCGTTTTTCTGCGCTCATTGCTCAAGAAGGTTTAAAATACTCTGAATTTTACCGATCTCGACGTCGTGCTTATCCACGGTATTTTTCACAGTTACGAACTGGCTTCTAAATTCTCTTATCAGATCTCTAAAATTCTTTTTGGCCTCAGCGATCGCTCCCTCGACGTAGCTCATGTTCGTCGCGTCGGTGCCGTCCTCCGGCGCGGCTACCCGCCGTATCTTGCGCTCCGACGCGTCGTAGGAATCCTCGCGTACGAGAAGCGCGTCGTTTCGCAACGTTACGATTTCGTCTCTTAAACCTTTGGTCGCGTTTGTCACGATGACGCCTGTGAAATCTTGATCGGCGGTGTTCTTCTTGATCTCCTCGGTCACGACGCTCTGGAGCCGTTCGATCGCGCCCTCTACGTAGCTCTTGTTCGTCGCGTCGGTGCCGATCTCCGGCGTGGCTACCCCTCGTATCTTGCGCTCCCTTGCGTTGTAAGAGCCCTAATTCAAGCGGAGCGCGTCGTCCCTCACCGTCGCTATTTCGCTTTTCAATTCTTCGGTCGCGCTTCTCTTCGATCGTTCGATCGCGTCCTCGAGGTCGATTCTGTATTTTGAGACGAGGTGAAAATTACAAAAGTGAACAGATTTACTAGATTTCGGCAAATGAAATTGTAGATTCTCTAGTAAATTTCCTCACTTTTGTAATTTTCACCTCGTCCCAAGATACAGAATCGACTCCCTCGACGTAACTCCTGTTCGTCGCGTCGTCGTTGATCTCCGGCGCGGCTACCCGCCGTATCTTGAGCTTCCTAGCGTCGTAGGAATCCTCGCTCATAAAGAGCGCGTTGTTGCACGTGTAATTACGCAGGGATTCGATCGAGGAGCGTAATCTCACCGTGGACGCCCCGTCGATTCCGTCGCCGTTGCTCCGGTTTGTCAGAGACATGCCGAATTTGTTCACGGACATCGCGCGCGGGGGAGGCGCTGGAGAGCGCGCCGCGAATCGTACTGTCGTCGCGATCGACGCAACCGATCAATTTATGACGAAACCGGCCTCGCGAAGTTCCTCGATTATCGACAGAATTTCGTTGTCGTGAGCGTCGTTGCCGGCCCGACGAGAAGCGTCTAGCAGTCGAAGTCGATCGACCAGCTCGTTGGGATCGTCCCAGTGAACGTAATCAGTCGCGTTGTCGGCCAGTCGCATGGCCGACGGTAGTCCGGCACCTTTGGTAGTTCCGATTTTGTGAGACGGGAGTACGAGCGGCGCTATTATATTGTTGCGCTCGTCCGCGCGTTCGTTGCACACACACTCACGCACACACTCGCGAACGCGGCGCGCAATCCCGTTTCCGGGAATAAGAACTCTCAGTTGAAAAAGAACTCATTTAATAGGCAAATGTAAACAAATACAATGGCTCGCGAACACGTCTGAACGGTTCGAAGGCCCGACGGATAATCTGAATGGCGATGGATGTAAACAAACAACGACAGGCCCGTCGTCAAGCACGTCGTCAGGCAGCGTTTCGCGGTTGCCTTCCGGGTTTCTACCGGGCGTCTCGGCTCGGGCGCAACAATATTTTTGTACTTGTATCCCTTGTTACCCATGACAGGCCTGCCGGCGCTGCGATCGCGTTTGTGAGCGCTGGTAGCGAAAAGTATACTCCTGTACGTTCGTTTGTCCCTGTCCGTATAGGTGCTAGCGTCAGGAGTTCGCATGAAGATCAACTCGTACAGACCGCGCGTGCCCTTATACCGTCGATGATCACGGAATCATCCGTGGCCACGTCAAATCGCTTGTTGCCCAACACTGCCGTACCGTTCTCGCCGAGATACACTCCGTAGACGTTGTCGATATCCTTTTTTCTGTCACCGCTCAGAAGAGCGCCCACGTATTCCCGCCCTAACGGTCCTCGTTGGCTATGCAGAACATCGCGACCTTCCGTCGTACTCAAAGACTTCCTGACGGACGTCTCCAGCGTAGGGGGTGGAGTCGTCGTCTCCGAGACGATCTCACGTTCTCTGGGTAAAAACCGAACCGAATCGGCGTGGATCGGCATGGAGCTCGTCGTCATTGTCGTTGTCGCGGGAGCCGAACTCAACCGTGCTGGACGCGACTCTCTCTTTCCCGCGGTCGTCGTTGTCCTGATTGGCGTAAATACGTCGTCGTCCTCCTTCGCGCTCGAGATCGGCGCCAGCATCGTCGTCGTCGTCGTCGTCGTCGTCGTCGTCGTCGTCGTCGTTGTCACCGTTTTCGCTATCCTTCTTCGCCCTCTTCGTCGTTTTCATTTTTTTCGCGAGCGTAAAACTACCACCGCCGTCATCGTCGTCGCCGCCAATCTTGCCCGGCCTTTTACCCCTACGTTCCGCATTTACGGCGAGCCGTTTCAGAGGTTCGACGATGGGTTCGTATCTCTTTTCCAGAGCGATCTCGCTCTCCATTTTCCTGGCCCTGAGAGCGGCGTACTTCCTGCGAATCGAGGCGCGCGTTTGGCTATCTCTCGCGCCGTCCTCTCCCCTGCGATCGCGCTCATTCTCGCGTCGTTCGGCGAAGCGCACTGATCGGTTCTACAGCACGGCGAAGTCGTGGAACCTCCGTCTGTACCGTCCGCCTCGCAACGCGCTGTCCTTGTCTATCACGCCAAAACCGTAGGTGCGTCGCCAACACTCGCGACAAAAGGCGCGAAACTCGTACGACATATCGATGTTCACGTGATCGTCGTACACGTGTCGCAGATTGGTACCGTCTTGTCTGAACAGGATCAACAGATTTGCGTTATCGCGCACGAGATGTTTCGGTATTTTAGCATACGTCTGACAGAGATAGAAGCAATCGATATTCGAATGTCGACCCATAGAAAAGTACTCCCTCATCCTGTCCTGTTTGTCGCAGGCCACGTTATCGAAGACAAAGACCGAGTCGGGAAGGGGAGAGGTGCACTTGTACACGGTTTATTTGGACACCGTTCATTTGGACACGGTCATTTGGACACGATCAAATGGACACCGTTTATATGGACACGGTTCATTTGGACACCGTTCATTTGGACACGAGAATACGCGACCTGTGCACTTGGACACGAAAATGAGCGACCTGTGCACTTGGACACGAGAATTCGCGACCTGTTCACTTGGACACGAGAATGCGCGACCTGTTCACTTGGACACGAAAATGCGCGGCCTGTGCAGTTGGACACGAGAATACGCGACCTGTTCACTTGAACACGAGAATGCGCGACCTGTTCTCTTGGACACGAAAATGCGCGGCCTGTGCAGTTGGACACCGAAACGCGCGTGCATGGGGGCGGTGCGGGGGGGGCGAAGCCTCCTCCCCCGCTCACGCTTACAGCGAGGTACATTTCCTACCCGGGCACGCCGAAGGCCATGGGGGGTGCGGGGGGGGGGGGGCGAAGCCCCCCCTGCCCACCCATCAACCCAACCCACACCGCCCAGTGCACGGAGGGGTGCGGGGGGCGGAGACCCCCCCGCCCACACTTCTAGGTTCACTTACACCGACCTTGGGGGGGTGCAGGGAGGGGGCGAAGCCCCCCCTCCGCCCACGCATATTTACGAGTAGGGATGCAATAATATTAACATACTTTATGATTAATTTGTCTATCATTTTCGTGTCCATCTGCACAGGCCGCGCATTTTCGTGTCCAAGTGAACAGGTCGCGCATTCTCGTGTCCAAGTGAACAGGTCGCGAATTCTCGTGTCTAAGTGCACAAGTCGCATATTTTCGTGTCCAACTGCACAGGCCGCGCATTTTCGTGTCCAAGTGAACAGATCGCGCATTCTTGTGTCCAAGTGCACAGGTCGCTGATTTTCGTGTCCAAGTGCACAGGTCGCGTATTCTCGTGTCCAAATGAGCCGTGTCCAAATAAACGGTGTCCAAATGAACCGTGTCCATATAAACGGTGTCCATTTGATCGTGTCCAAATGACCGTGTCCAAATGAACGGTGTCCAAATGTACCGTGTCCAAGTGCAGGCCACTCGTCGGGAAGCGCCTCGTCGGGCGGAACGACATCGCGGTTGTCGGAAAACGCGCGATAGCTGATCTCGTCCATAGGCTCGAACAATCGTTCGAGGTATCGATACTTCGGTTGTTGCAGAGATTTCGAGTACACGTATACGTTCTCAAAACGAAGACCGTGCGGTTGTTCCAGCAGACTCACCAGAACGTTCGTCTTACCGCAATTGGAGGGACCGCAAATGATGCAACGTACGACGTTCGGTAGGAGAGGACCGTGCCTGCGCGATTCCTCGCTTCCTCTCTCGGTCGCGCCCGACCTCGCCAGCGTTTTGCGATCCAAATTCGAGACTCCTATCGTCACTGACTGTCGTACGAATCGCATTTATTACCCTCTCTCTCTCTCGCTCTCTCTCGGTCTTTTCCACAAGCGCGCTCGCTCGATTCGTTCGCGATGAGCCCCCCTATCACCGGGGAGGGGAACACGGATGTCGTTTCGTCGCGCGTGCGCAAACGCCTCGCGCGCATGTATAAGTAGCGCGAGCGTGTCGTCGTATCCGTGCAAAAATTAATCAAAAAGCATCGAGTAGTTCGCGCGCATCGGTGATCGAGATGTTTTCCATACTGACGGACAGGCACGATATTCTCAATCTAACCGCCGAGGAGCTGGAATTCGTTCCGAAGATCGTTCTGCTGCGTAATTTTGATAAATATGTGCAACTGTTGTGGAACCGATTGTCGAAACATAAAAGCGGATCCCGAGGTGCAGAGATATCGAGCGTGATTGGAACATTACAATCGTCCGTGGCAGCGAACGCACATAGACGGTCCACCGCCGCTTGTCAAGGACTGCTACGAGTGCAACCGCGCGCTCACCCTGAGCGGTGAGTCGTCGACTTCCCACAATAAGAAGAGAAAAAACTCTCCCGCAACCGCGACCGAATGCGCCGCGTGTGCGGCTCCGGTCTACTCGATCGCGCGATAAACGCTCTTCCCTTCGAGCTGCATATACCCGGCTATCAGTTCTGCGGACCCGGTACGCGTCTAGCAAAGAGACTAGCGCGCGGCGAAAAAGGCATCAATCCGTTGGACGCGGCGTGTCGAGAGCACGACGTCGCGTACTCGCGAAGCGGCGAGCTCGCCGAACGACACGTCGCCGATCGATTGCTCGCCGAGAGGGCGCGCGAGCGCGTCACCGCGAAAGACTCGACGAAGAGGCAGAGGATACTTCCGACCGCGAAACGCGGCGGCTTCTTGCCTTTTCTACCGATGTTGGGTGCGCTCGGTTCCTTGATCGGTGGCGCAGCTGACGTGGCCAAAGCGGTGAGCGCCGGCAAAGCGGCGCAACGACAGCTCGAAGAACTGCAGCGACACAATCGCGCGATGGAGGGTCGCGGGTTGTACCTCGCGCCGTATAAGAAGCGCGGAGGTGGTGCGAGGAGAATCGTCGAAAAAAAATTTCGCGGAAGAAGGCGACGTTAGCGGCGACGTCGGATCTGTCACCGTACGGCGTCACGACGAACGAACAGCTCGATCGATCGGCCGCGTCGCCTACGCATACCGTTTTTCCGTGGGGTGTTCATGCACGACGCTCTGCCGACGAGGGCGCGATGCGCGGAGTGCGGCATCGTAAATCTCGACGACGCGGCGGGTCCGGGCACGCATTGGGTCGCTTACGCGAAGAAAGGGAACGCAGCGATTTTCTTTGACGCGTTCGGAAATCTCTGTCCGCCGAAGGATCTCGCGCGATATCTCGGCGACGGTGACGGCGAAAGCGCGATCGTGACGTACAATCGTCGAGCGTTTCAGACGTTCGACCAGGGAATCTGCGGACAGCTGTGCCTGCGATTTCTTCGCGAGATCGATTGGGGAAGTGGTGGACGATCGACGTTCTCCCGCGATGTCGCTGACGCTCAGCGACGTTAACCGGAACCAGCAGCGTTCTCACGGCGAGTCACTTTCTCGCTTTGGATCTAAGCGACGGCGAGTACGAGCTGGGTTTGACGACTTTTGAGACGTACAACTCGATACCGAACGTTACGTCCGCGAACAATCGATTCTACTTCGGCCAGGACGACCGGAAGATCGTCGTTCCGGAAGGGTCGTACGAGCTGCGAGCCTTGAGCAGATATCTGCGCGCCGCTCTTCTTCATCGCGAACGTCGCGCCCGTGAGAGAGAAAAAATGAAAGAGAAAGGAGGAAAACTGCAGACCGATGGCGCTGGACGAGTAAAAGAAAAAAATCGAACGGACAAGGACGACGACGACGACGACAATGACGATGACGACGACGGTTATCGCATATACGAGGATGACGACGACCACGACGGCAAGGACGACGACGATAGAACGATACTCGCTCTTTGCGCCAGAGTGAATTTTGCTAAACCGAACAGCATCGGTTCTTTTTTGGGTTTCTCGAGCGATCGTATCCTAAAACCGAACAAATGGTACGTTTCCGACAGACCCGTTGACATGAGCGTGAACGTAATTCGCATCGAATGCAGCATCACCACGGGAGCGTACAGCAACGGACGCTCCGTGCACGCGATCCACGAATTCGCGCCGAAAGTGCCACCGGGATATAAACTGTCGGAGACTCCAACGCAGATCATTTACCTCCCGATCGTCGCGCGAAACGTCACCGATATCATGGTGCGAGTCGTGGATCAAAACGATCGGTTGATCGACTTCCGCGGCGAGGAGATAACGATTAGACTACACGTACGTCGTCGCCGCAGTTAGTGTGTTTGTGTGCGCGCGTATCTCCGCGATCTGAAGAGAGAGAGAGCGAGTGGGATGCTCGTTCTGAACGGATCGAACGCGTATTGCACGAACGAGCGAGCTAGCCCGCTTCTACGACGAGATCGGAAACGAAGGGAAGAGAAGAGGTGGAGGAGGAGGAAGGAGAGCCGTTCTCAGCAGCGCCAACGTCAAATTCCTACGATCGCTGGGTCTCGCCGTGAGAAACGCATCGCCGCCGCACCGTTCTTATATCAAAAGGAAAGACCATGGTCGACATCCTGAGTTTCGGCGGTGAGCCGATCTTCGACGAGCGCATCGGAATCGAGACTCACACGTATAACCCGTACGTCAACACGACGTTCGGGCACAACGACGAGATACGAATACCCATACAGCAGCAGGATCTGTATACGCTGTCGTGCGACAGTTTCCTGTACGTCGAGGGACGACTCTATGACGACGGCGCGACGACGTCGGAGGGGAGGGATGATCAAAGGCAATACGCGAAATTGGTTAACAACTGCGTCGCGTTTATGTTCGACGAAATTCGGTATGAACTCGACGGCGTGGAGATCGACCGGTGTAGAAACGTCGGAATAACCAGCACGATAATGAACTACGTGTCGCTGACCGCCGAACGAGCCAGGAGACTGCAGAACGCCGGATGGAGTTATCCGACGAACGAATCGAATCTGAACAGCGTATTCCGTCAATTCAACTTTTGCGTATTTTTGAATATTCTGTTGGGTTTCTGCGAGGACTATAAACGCGTGGTGATAAACGCGCGACACGAACTTATCCTGATACGCTCTCGTAACGACGTCAACTGCGTCGTAGATCCGAAAAGAACCGTGCCGAGAGATCCAGCCAAGGATCCTAAAATTACGCTACTGAAGGTGCAATGGCGTATGCCGCATGTGGCGTTAAACGACGTCACTAAATTGTCGCTATTGCGAACGTTAGAGAGCGGACGATTTCTGAGCGCGGGCTTTCGCTCTTGGGACCTGTACGAATTTCCTCTGCTGCAGAGCACGACCAAGCATTCGTGGGCCGTGAAAGCCGCGCCGCAGTTGGAGAAGCCGCGATACGTCATATTCGCGCTGCAGACCGGACGGCGAAACGAATTCACGGAGGACGCTCCGAGATTCGATCATTGCGCGCTCACCAACGTGAAATTGTATCTCAACTCGGAATTCTATCCCTACGACGACGTGAACGCGGATTTCGAAAGCGACAAGTTCGCCGTGCTGTACGAGATGTACGCGAAATTTCGAGGAGCGTACTACGGGGACAGTCGCGACGACGCGCTCTTCTCCCCGCGCGAATTCGCGCGGGTAGCTCCGCTCGTGGTGATCGACTGTTCCCGTCAAAACGAATCGGTGAAGAGCGCCACCGTGGACGTGCATATCGAATTCGAATGCAGGGAAAACGTTCCGCAGAAAACCACCGCCTTTTGTCTCATCGTTCACGATCGCGTCATCGAGTACAGTCCGCTGACCAACGTGGTGCGCAAAATTATTATCTAGCGGAAGATGCGGTTGTAGGAAACCACATCCCGGAAACGAGGGATATATAAATTCGAGGATCCTTCGATCGTTCCTCAGGCTCCGTTAGGAACGAGCGGTGTAAATTTGAATATAATTTTTCCACTACACGCCGACTCAATGGCCGCAGCAACAACGACGACGATCTTCGTCGACCTGCAGGGATTCGTGGTGGGCGACAGATTCGTCGCGAAGGAGGTGGCCGTGCTGCGAAGCGAGACGCGCGAACTCGCGCATCACGTGTTTCGCGCGCCGATGAAGTGGAATTTGCTCACGAGCGCAAGGGCCGAGAAGGCAAGGGCCAGCTGGCTGATGGTGAACCATCATGGCCTCCGTTGGGAAGACGGCGATGTGGACTATCGCCTAGCTAAGACAATTATTCGACGCGTGGTGTGCGACAACCTGGAAAAGAGAGAAGAGACGCCCGGCGCGCGAATCTACGTGAAGGGTCTCGAGAAGAAGAGGTGGCTGGAGGAGATTCTCGGCGACGTCGACGCGATGATCGAGACCATCGACGCCGAGTACGACGACATCGATCGGCTGGAGCTTCTTCGCGCCGATCGCGCGTTTCGCTGCGGACGTCATCAACGGTGCTGCGCGATGGAGAACGTGATGAAGTTACGCGACTGGTGGAACGAGCGACGCGAGTGTCTCTTTCAGCTCCACAGATCAAATATAGATGTGCATCCATCCATCCATCTATATATATATATATATATATATATATATATATATATATATATATATATATATGTATATATTGTTACGCTCGTCGCGCGTCCGCCACACTTCCACACTCACACTCACGCGCGACGCGTTCTCCGACTCTCACACAAGGAAGTAAGGCTCGATAACAAAGAAAAGGAACCTATTTATTGAATAGCTCGTTTGTACAGGGACCTCGGGAAAACTCGTCCGAACGTGACGGAATCCCAGAGCGAAATCTGACAGTCACAAACGTAAACAAGACAGCCGTCGCTAAGGACGATTCGCAACTTCTGCTACGGGGCTACCCGCATGAGCGCACGGCACGGGCGTACAGCACGGGCGTAACAATATATATATATATTTTTTTATTCTATTCTACATATCTATATTCTATATATTCTATATAATCTTTTTTTTTTTTACGTGCGGGAAATCTTCCACTATCGGAAGGTCCACCGGAGGGCGCGGCGAGAGGCGACAACCAGCCCTCTGTGCTTGCCTCCAGGAGATCCTACGCGCATAGCCTACCGACTAAAACCCGCACGAGTTACCCTAGATGTACGGTAAGGGGAGGCCCCGGGAAACGCGATGATCACATCCGTGGGCCCCCCCGTACCTCGCCCCTTTCGGGCGATCCCTGATCCTAATCTAATTTGTGACGGATGAGCGTCACCACACTCATCCGCCACCCCTCCCTTCCGGGGTTGCTTTCGCAACGGACGAGCGGTTTTCCCCGACCGCTCGCCCGCTCCCCGGGCAGATGAGGGGAGGAGATCCGACAGTCCTAGGGGTTGTCGGTTCCTCCCCCCCTGCGCCCGTTTCGAGGCAGGCGGGCCCCGCGGCCTCGAGGGCGAGGCAAGCCTCTCCCCGGTGGTCGCGGACCCCCGCCTTCGCGCGTCAAGGAGAGCACCACGACGAACCCCCGTGGGGAATCCGTCCGCCCCCCCCCCCCGGCGCGCTCCCTCCGCCGGCTGCCCCGGCAGCGAAACGGCGCTAGGGGGGCGGACCCCCGCCCAAGAGCGGGATCGGTCCACCCCCGTACCGCCACCACCTCCTTCCTGCTACTGCAAACACATCCCCTCCCCCCCCCCCTCGAAAGAGGGGAAAGAGGGGTGCCCGGGGACACCGCCGCGGTCGGCGACGGGCCCCGGTTGTCTCCTCCTTACTCTGTTCTCACCGGAGCTTAGGGACGCATTATATTACATGTCTCGTTCTCGATGATAATATTGTAGTCATGCTTGTCATGCCTAACTTCACAACGTTTAACTCATAGAAACTTTTGAACAAGTGGCACCCTCCTGCCATCTAGTTCCTGTTACTTAGCCCTCTAGGTTCATATTGTTTCGTTGTGCCGAAGCATCGAGACGTTTTTCGCATAGCTCTAAAAAATAAAGTGTATTTTAGTAATTGTATCGAGTAGAATTAATAATGTCAGAACACAGGAGGAGAAAGAGGTCGAGATCGCGATCGAGAGAGGATCATCGTTCTAAACGTAGAAGTGATGAAAAATTCTATCAACTGCAGAAACGAATGGATAACCTAACAAAGGTTGTAGAGACGCTGGTGAATGTTCAAAAGGAACAGGTCTCACCAATTCCGTCTACAAAAGAAAGATCATTTGAGGACAAAATGATTGGTAAGAAAAATCACTAACGTAATTGTCTTTGATCAGTGAAAAATTCTCATCTTTCCACACGAAAGTTGAGAGGTAATGCCCACACGGCCTTACCATTGTCCATACGACTTAGATAGAGTATCATTGTGATTAAGTTCAATAAGAACGTGAATATCACAAACAGCACAATAAGTGCCACTCTCTAATCCAATACTGAAAAGTATTGCCCACACGGCCTTGTTAGAGTCCATACGACTTCAATAGGGTATTGTGATTGATTTCAACAAGAATGTGAATATCACAAACGACATAATAAATGCCATTCTCTAATTTTTCCACTTTATATTTCATCAGATGACGAGGAAAATAAGGAGAATAATCCAGATCCAGAAAAGATCCCGGATACCGGAAATAAAGACGAAGAATTACCCAAAAATTCCCCTGATCAAAAAACAGCGAAAGACAGTGTCCTAAAGGTATTGGGAATGGATCCTAATGACTGCAAATTTAAAGAGGTTAAATACCATCCAGAACTGAGCAATACTTGGCTAAAATGGAAAAATGAAGGCCTTCCAGAAAAGAACAAAAAAGAGATTCTGGAATCATACAACAGAAAAGGCGATTTCTACACCGAAGCTCCTAAGTTGAATTTAGAAATAGTTCCACTGCTTTCGGACATTGCCAAAAAGAGAGACCAACATTTTGTGGACACACAGAATTGTGTTGGTACAGCCATAGCTGCTCTGGGTGCTGCAGTCTCCACGTTAATAGACCCTCCAGAAGAAGGTTTGGATGAGGATGTATTTACGGATTATATAAGCCATGCTGGTCAGATTCTGACTGACGTCTTCTATCAACAGTCAATAGCAAGGAAATCTTTCATCACTCCACAGTTAAATAAGGGTATTCAACCAATAGTAGATACAATGATTTCTAAGGAATGGCTATATGGAGATGACCTCAAGGAAAAAGTGAAAGATGTGAAAGAAATTGAAAAGACCTGTGCAAACATCAAGGACAAGGCTCCACAAAGGCATACTATTAAATTTCGAGAACAGGGAAACTCGAAATACCCACCTGCGGCCTACCGTCGGGTGGGTCAACAGCAGAGACATCGACAGATGAAATTCAAGCCAAGATCGTACAAAACCCCTCAGAGCTCATCCAAGACAACATCTTAGACGACGAACCAGTCATCGTCGAAGAAATAGCCCGGGTATATAAACCATCAGGTCGTCTCCGCCACTTTGTGGAGAGATGGAAAAATATTACTTCAGACAAGTATATTTTAAGTTGCTTAAATGGATATAGAATTCCATTTACGGAAACACCGATTCAAAAAACTCCCCCTAAAGAAAGAATCTTTTCTATGGAAGAAACTGAAAAAATACAACTAGAAATTAATGAACTCTTTAGAAAAGGTGCTATCGAGGAATGTAGTGAATGCGAAGGACAGTTTATCTCTTCCTATTTCCTTGTTCCAAAACCCGATGGTACAAATCGTTTTATTTTGAATCTTAAAAAATTAAATAAATTTATTGATCCTCCACATTTTAAATTAGAGGACATTCGATCCGCACTAAGTTTAGTATCGCGAGGGGATTTTCTGGGCTCCTTAGATCTTAAAGATGCTTATTTTCTGATTCCAATCTATGAAGGTTACAGAAAATTTCTAAGATTTGAGTTCAAAGGAAAAATTTTCCAGTTTTTATGCTTACCTTTTGATTTATGCACTAGCCCATACATTTTCACGAAGATAATGAAACCTGTTGTTAATAAATTGAGACTACAGGGAATAGTATTAGTGCTATACTTAGATGATTTTTTATTTATCCACAAGTCAAAGGTCGTATGTGAAGGAATTATAACAAAAACAGTAAAATTTTTGGAACATTTGGGTTTCATTATAAACTACCAAAAGAGTTCTCTAATTGCTAACCAAATATGTAAATATTTAGATTTTATTATTAACACAGTTAATTTTTCCTTAGATTTGACGGAGAGAAAGAAAGATCAAATAGTAAGGCTCGTGAATGAGTTTGAAATCGGGAAAGCATATAAAATCAGAAGATTTGCTGAATTCCTAGGTGTTTTTACATCAGCCTGCCCAGCAGCTGCTTATGGATTTATCCATTGCAAACGTTTAGAAAGACAGAAATTTCTAGCACTAAAATTTAATGGTGGAAATTATGAGGGTAACATTTTTATGATTAAATCTATGTTAGAAGATCTTAACTGATGGAAACTAAATGCTGTCATTGGATCAAATCCTATTAGAACTCAAGTTTTTGCTATGGAAATCTTTTCTGATTCTTCCTTATCAGGTTGGGGCTGCTATTGCAATGGTTCGAGAGCCTTTGGGTTTTGGAACAAACAAGAAAGGAAAAATCATATTAATTACCTTGAGGTACTGGCTGCTTTTTTGCAATGCGAGGTGTTACTTAGATAGCAATACTGCGATCGCATATGTTAATAGAGCTGGTGGTGTACAATTCCCACATCTGAGTGAACTTTCGAGAAAAATTTGGGATGGTGCGAAGAAAGGAAAATATGGTTAAAAGCATCATATATTCCTTCAGCTGAAAATATAGAGGCCGACAGAGCATCACGTAACGTTAATGCGGATTCTGAGTGGGAACTTTCTCAGACTACTTTCAAACAAATTGAGAAACAATTTGGTCCCTTTTCAGTAGATTTATTCGCATCTAGATTAAATACAAAATGCAGGAAATTCTATTCTAGATTTCCAGATCCAGAGGCAAAAGCTGTTGATGCTTTACTATATCGTGGAAAAACGAAAATTTCTATGCCTTTCCTCCCTTCGCACTCATTCTGCGAACATTAAGAAAAATAATTAATGATAAAGCTACAGGTATTATCGTAGTACCATTATGGCCTACTCAACCGTGGTACCCGCTTTTTACATCACTCCTCATCAAACCCACCATCACATTCAAACCTAATAGTACTCTATTAACATCTCCATACAGGAACAGGAGCCATCCGCTAGCGTCCCACCTTTCATTGGTGGCAGGCAGGTTATCAGGTCAGCATATTTGAAAAGAGGATTAACAGAAGAAGCTGTGGAGGTGATGGTTAACTCCATCACAAAAGCGACGTTGAAACAATATGAATGTAGTCTAAAACGCTGGTGGGAGTTCACTCATTTGAAGAAAGTAGATATGTTTAATCCAAAAACGACAGATATTATTAGTTTTTTGAATAATCTTTTTAAAGAAGACGCAAGTTATAATACATTAAATACTGCTCGTTCCACAATTTCCTTAATTTCAGTATATAATATTAATAAGGATAATTTGATTTCTCGTTTTTTAAAAGGAGTATTTAAGCAAAGACCAACCAAACCAAAATACTCCACAACATGGGATGTTACTCCGGTACTTAATTACCTTGAAAAGTTACATCCACTTAAACAACTGAAATTAAAGGATGCTGTGGAAAAAGTAGCAACTTTGTTAGCTCTAACAACGGCCCAGAGGTTACAAACCCTAGCGTTAATAAATATCGATAATATAGTAAGGTCTGACACGGGAATAAATATTAAGATTACGGAACAAATTAAAACATCAAAGCTGGGAGCTTTTCAACCAGAATTAATATTACCGTTTTTTAAAGAGAAGCCAGGTCTATGTGTAGCATCTGCGGTCTTAGACTATATAGATTACACCAAAGAATTGAGAGGTAACGATACCAAAAATTTGTTTATTGCAACAATAAAACCTTTTGGCGCCGTATCGTCACAAACTATTGGTCATTGGATCAAAGCATTATTAGGTAAAGCTGGTATTGATATCAACCAGTTTACAGCGTATAGCACACGACACGCAGCGGTATCTATGGCTCATAAACGAGGAATAGATATCGCCACTATAAGACGAAGTGCTGGATGGGCGCCTGGTTCTCAAACATTTTTTAAGTTTTATAACAAACCCATTCAGGCCCCCAATGACCAATTTGCGCGTGCAATCTTAGAATAAAAATAAAATAAATTAGAAATAAAAAAGAGAATTATCACTCAATCTCTAAAAACCTACAATATTATCATCGAGAACGAGACATGTAATATAATTGTACGATCAAACGAACCCGCCGAAGGCGGGCGAAGTTTGATCGAGATTATAAATGTCTCGTTCGAAGATGATAATCTCCCTCCCTTTTCTGACCCAATGAAAAGCAGATAAAGAACAATTGATGAATACATAAAATTGAAAATATACCCATTATCATCTTCAAAAATACCGCGTGAAAATTCTATGCACATTACACAAAACAATATGAACCTAGAGGGCTAAGTAACAGGAACTAGATGGCAGGAGGGCGCCACTTGTTCAAAAGTTACTATGAGTTAAACGTTGTGAAGTTAGGCATGACAAGCATGACTACAATATTATCATCTTCGAACGAGACATTTCATATAATCTCGATCAAACTTCGCCCGCCTTCGGCGGGTTCGTTTGATCGTACAATTAGAAGGGAAGGCCCCGAAAACTCGGGCCCCCCTAATCTGCGTCACTGTCTGGAGGGGGGAGGGGAGCGGCTTCTCCCCTCCGCACCCTCTCGTCCGCCTCCTTCTGCAGCATAACAGCACTGCAGAAGGAGACGAACCTCCAATTCCTCTCACCTCTCTCTTCCGGTCGCGCCGAGGCAGCGACAACGGCCGAGAGGGAGAGGTCATCGCCTATCACGGCTCGGAGGGCACGGCGCTCGTCTGCCCACGCTGGACAGAATTCCAGCGTGTGCTGCGCCGTGTCCGCCCCCTCCGGGCAATAGTAACAACGCGTGGTGCGCTCCTTCCCGATGCGGTGCAGGTAATAGCCAAAACAGCCATGGCCAGGCATTACCTTCACCGCGTGGAAGGCGAGATGTCTCTTTCTCCCGCCCTCCACCCACTCCGCGAGTACTGGCCGGACGGCCTCTGATACCCTTCTCCCCCACTCCTGACAGCCAGCCAGGCCTCCCATTCGGGGAGAAGGGCCTCCCTACCTTGGCGTCTCAGCAACGCCCTCGCTCTGGGGGGAACTTCCCTCAGTTGCCTCCGAATCTCGCTGGCCGCCTCGTACCGAGCAGCGTACGATTTGACCAGGAGGTGCACCGGAGGCATTCCCGCGAGGGCGGTCGCCCCCACGTGGAAGACGGTCCTATAGGCTCTGGCGGCCCGGATCGCTATGATCCTCTGGACCGCCGCCATCTGTCTATTTAGGGTGGAATTTTCCCCCACCCTCTTCCACCATATCGGTGCTGCATATAGCAGCACCGAATGGACCGTCGCCACGTAGAAGCGGCATATTCTATATATCTGTATTCTATATATCTATATCTATATATCTATATATATATTTATATATTTTTTTTATTCTATTCATATATATTTTATTTTATTTTATTTTATTTTATATATTTATTTTATTTTTTATATATTTATTTTATTTTATTATATATATTTTATTTTATTCTATATATATTTTATTCTATTTATTCTATATAAATTTTTTTAATAGCTATGTAAGGGCTCTATAATTGAAAAATTTAAAAACTTGATACGGGCAATAAGAGTCAAGCGTGACGTTTAACCGCTAAAAATTTATTATGAGATACATGTCAAAATTACGAACGTTATATATATTTTATTTTAATAAAGAAACTGATACAAAAATCGACGAACGACTTATTTAATATATACCATATATTTTAATATTTTCACATATTTTACACATTATACATATTATTTATTGTTGGAGAGGGAGAGGGTCAGCCCTCGACGATGTCCTCATCGTCGATGTCTATCAAATCGACATACATGTTTTCATTACCGCCCTCGTTCTCCTCGTCGTCGTCGTCATCATCAGCGTCGCCACGCTGTTCCGTCGAAACCGAAGAATCGAACCGCGCAACGTCGCGATCCACGCTGCGCATCCTTGTAGCGAAAAGCTTAATGTTTTCTTGCTTTTTTTATTACTGACGCAATGAGAGTTCTGCACAAAAAATTCATATCATTAATACATGAATATATAAAATGAATATATACTATTATTTATTTTTATGAACTTACAGACGGTCAAACATCCGTGCGTCCTCGTCGACTCGGATCGTGACCTCTAAACAGGGCGGCGCTCCATCCTTGATACTCCTCAGACGATGCTGTAGCTGCAAGATCGCATCGTTCAATTCGTCCGTAGCCATAGCTAGGGACGTGGTTTGACTTTGCACCTTTGCACACACTTCTTTCAATTCCGTTATTTTATCCATTTTGCGCGTTTGAAATAGTTTGCGGCAAAACTGTGAATAGACTACACCCAAGTCTACCCTCGAGTTCTTATATATCGAGGATGTGCAATCAAAGAAGGATATTGTGTGATGAAAGCTATATTGGTTTCAACTCATTAACTCTATCAACCTTTAGACCGCCGGAAAACCTAAATATAGGCGCTCTGGAGCAACCTATCTAAACACTCACAAACTTTATACACAGGAAGTATATATAAATACAATAATAATAAGAAAAAGAGCTCAAGTTTTCGGTTTCTCTCACTAGGTGACTACCCGCCAAATCTTATTCGTAATCAGATAGTGCGCAGGCACTTACATATAGAGGGGGCCAAAGCTCGCCCGAGTAACCCTGTGACAGATATACGTGTCAATTCTCATTGCTCCTTATTTTCACAGCTATTGATATTTTTCTCTTCTTTTGAATTTTTCGCTGATTTTCTCAACTAGCCTGCGTGCCAAAGTTCTTGCTCTAGAGTATCTCGATTGCTCATTTATACTGTAAACCGCCCATAAAAATAATGGATGCTGAATCTGTAGCCTGGAGTAGTGGCGAATCAGAACCAAATGAATTCGATGGTGTACGAGATATGACTGGTGCATCTAAAACTGTAGATGACATAGACATTGATATTGAAAATAATTCTAATATTCGCTACGACAGGTCGTTTTACCCTTCAGTAAAAGATTTCACAGGTATATCCGGTATTCGCGATACTATTGTTGTTCTAGATGATACTCCATTGGGCTATTTCGAAATTTTTTTCAATTCGATTCTTTTAGAAATGATAATTACGCAAACGAATCTTTATCAAGAACAAAATCCTGAACCCTTGCGAATGAATATGAAGCCTTGGAAACTACTTACAGTAGATGAATTACGAATTTTTCTTGGACTCACAATCAATATGGGACATGCTCGAAAAGGTAGTTTTGAGAGCTACTGGAGCACAGATCCTTTGCTGGCCACTCCACTTTTTGGAAATATCATGCCTCGAAATAGATATTTACAAATCTTGCGATTTTTGCATTTCGCAAACAACGAAGAAATAGAGAATCATTCTCTAAAAAAAGTGAAACCTGTAATTGACGAGTGAGTCCCGATTGCGCACATTACAAATCGGACACGACAATATTTCTTGATCGGACACGGTAACGATCGGACACGGTGTCGATCGGACACGGTAACGACCGGACACGGTGTCGATCGGACACGGTGCCGATCGGACACGGTCCCGATTGCACACGGTGTCGATTGCACACGGTATCGATCGGACACGGTGTCGACACGACGCGCTTCGGCTTGAAGCTTCTGCGGAGCGAAGCCAAATTCAGCCCACAAACGGGTGTCTCGGCACGGGTGCAACAATATATACACGTATATATGTACACAAAATACGTGTAATAAAAGTTTGTGTATTTTGTATCATTCATTCTCAACATTAAGAGTATATATATATATATATATATATATATATATATATATATATATATATATGTTCATAGACATAATGCGCGTGTACATACATATGTGTATGTGCGTACGTTCATACACATAATGTACATACTCCCACATATGTAATTACCATAGGCGCTGTAATTACGTATACGTTGTGACGTTGCAGTTTCGCTGCATCGTGGCAGCGTCCCCGCCGCCGTCACAAGGCGTTGATTTCGCGCCCGAGGACGGTCCAGGGAGTCGATTGCGAAATCTCCAGGGGCCTGATTGTATCGCGTTTCCGATTTCTGATCCCTTTCTTTATTTTTTTTTTGTGTATTACGTGGCGCCTCACCGAGACGAGATTTTCCCGATGGCATGCGGAGGATCGCGAGATGTGGAGTAGGCAGAGAGGATCGGGACGAGGAATCGATCGACGAAAGCAGATCTTGGCGAAGTTCGCGGGCTGCTGAGCACGAAGGGGGCGCAGGAGGACACGCGCGCAGCGCGTGATACAGCAGCGGGCGGACCTGTAGAAAGCAAGGGCCCGGCGCCGGGAAAGAACAAGTTTCACCTGCTACCCTCCGCTGCAGACCGGACTCGGGGGTGGCTGGCCACCATCCCCGGACCGCGAAGGAGAAGCACGGAGGAATCAGCGTCCCGAATACTGCCTAAGAGGACCCCGAGAAATCGCTGCGCGAGCGAGGGGCCATTTGGGCGCCCCGTGGAATCCGCGGTTGACAGCCCTGCGCAAGGATATGTCGCGAGCCTGCGGGCTCACCCCTAATTGGTCCGCGCTATCGCGCCGAAGAGCCGCGCACGCCCCGGGTGGGACGCGTCATCGATTCCGCTATCGAGCGGATTTTCGCGAACACTTTCTGGTCGTCCTCGGTCGCCTTCACCCAAAAGTTCGATCCGGCTGCCGAACCAGCCTTCTTTGGTGCCAGCACGACGGAGAACTACAGTCCGGGAGGAGTAAACTTGTCTGTGAGGTTGCCTGCAAAAATTCAAGCATGTAAAGCCACGACACCGCCCTCCGGGTCGCGATCTCGCTCGGGTGCCGATTAATTAGTGCGTAAATCGTTAGTGTCATTCGCCGGCAAGGCGTATCTGTTGGCGTTGGTGATCGGTAACGAAAGCGAGGGGCGCCGGGATAGTCTCGTGGCTGCGGGGATCGAGGATTGAAATCGCAGGCTCCTTGAGATCGCGGGAAGAACGCTGGCGATGGATTTCGAGATCGCAAATCTGCCGTTTGTCGCGACTTCCGTGTTTGCGACCGCGTACATTATCGCGTGTATCATTGCGCGTCGCGATTCGAGTTGTTGGGAATTAGATTTTGCGTTCGATATTTGTGTTAGATTCATTTCTTGCGTTAGATTTAGTATGCAGCGTCTTCGTCTATTCTATGTAATCGCGTGCGATATTCTGCGGTAGGCCGAGTGTTCTGGCCTTTTATATCTTGCGTCGTCTGGAGTATTCTCGCGAGTGTTATACCCTCGTAATAAGGGTCCCACGATAATTCGCGTTAGGTTTAGGGTCTCTTGGCGACAGAATCTTTCGCGACTGTGAAAATTGCGTTCTTGCGCGCCGAGCGTGGCGCAGCACAATGTACTTCGTGTTTATTAACTCTCGTACTTAATTTCCTCATAATTCTTCAACTTCGACTGTTATTGCAAATTCTATTATTCAGCTAAGTAACTTTCCCTACTCCACTTTGCTTTATTATTCGCGCTTCTTCTGTTACTTCGTAATCGAGCATATGTTCTGTCTATTATATGTGATTTCAGTTGCGTCCAATGTTCCTATTTTACTATCTCACGCTCATTTCTATCGTGACAAATTCGATTCGGGAATTGATATTCTTTCAGGTTATTTTCTCTACTTCTGTCAATTCAACCTCGTTACTATCATACAATGACTGCTTTATTTAATAACAATCAATCTCTTTTCTGATTTCCGCGAGTCAATAATTCTTCATTTCTAAATTATACCAACGACTGTCACCGATGATTTCACTATATTACCAATTTATAATAAACCTTGCTATGAATTCTTATTAATTATCTGAGTGCTTGATTTATGCGTCACCCCGCCGAATATTGCGCTGCCCTCCATCAACCCCGCCCATAGCCGTTAGGTCGAGCTGACCGACCTCTCGCACGCCGAATTAATCGTTTTGTGTTTTTTTCGAGTTGTCGCGATCTTAGCGTAAATTAGTGGACGCGAGTGTACGCGTCTGGCACCTAATATTAATTCTTGTTCAATCGTCGGATTGTGCGAGAGAACCGTCGGAGAAGCCTGCCATCCTTCTCTCCCAAACTCTTTTGATCCGTCGTTGCAGAAAAGGACGTGACAACGTATATGTGTATGTGTATACATTATAATACGCATTATATGTATGCCTTATACCGCATACACTCTTACAGGATATCCTATTTTAATTTACTGCTCCAAAAACTTTTTTTTTTATAGAAAAAAAAATGCTTTTACACAACAGTTGTTTGGCAGGCAGGGTGACACATGTAATGATTCCGATGTGCGTCATGTCGCAGATGTCGTTTTCAAGAAAAGACGATTAATTTCTATGGAACTTGATTTTTGTCTGATAAAAGGTATACATGTCATCGAGACGTTTTACTAAAATAAAGCTTTCGTTTGTAAGTATTTTAAATTTTGTCATGATATTTTTAATATGAAATATATGAAATATCTCGTAAAGTCTTCACTTTTCGAAGACAGATATCTGTCCTTGTCCAACGAGATATCTAAACGATATATCTCCTTACAAGATATGTGCAGGATATATTTGTCCATGCCGAGCGCTGCGAAGTTATTTTTTTACTCAAGTCTTATCACATCACTTATTATTTATACAAGTTTTATCATCACTTTTTATTGGATGAAAAATGTTTAGACCCGTCACGCGTGTATATAGGTGTAAAAAAGAATACGTAAATTTTTTAATAATATATTTTGCGCTCTCTGAACATCCAAGGTCTGCGGCTTTTTGGACGATCCAGTCCGCGTGGCCTTGGCTGCGATTGCAGCGCCATCTCTGACAAGATCCGGCAACTACTGTTGCACGCAACACTGCTCTTCTTGTCATTCTGCATCCGTATTTGCATTACTAAAATAAACTTTCGATGGATTTTTTTTTGTACGCATTGAATCTTACTTCTACTTGCATGATATTATTCCTATATGTTTTCCTAAGGTAACATGATAAACATTATGTATGTATAAACTGCAGAATTTTTGTTTTAAGCAAATATTGTCGTCAGGTGACAACTGTATGTGCCCAAATAAGTAATATTTTTAATTTTTTGGCGGTTTTTATATAAAATCGCTTTTGTGTACATAGATTTTTGTGCGTACTTTAATTCTGTAAAAGATTTTTGCAATTCTATAAAGCCAATTAAAAGATCCATCCAAAAACGATAATGTCGGTAAATCATACGGCTGCAGGATCCCCTTAAACATTCGTCCATTTTCCTTTGCACATCCGCTGGTGCTGGCGAGACACCTTCTGAAATATTCCTATATCTAAATAAACCCTTGTGCGTTACAATTGTAAGCAGATGCAAGCATTCATCTACTGGGAATTGCATGTAAACGTGCGTTAAATCCAACTCAGAAAACAATGTGCCTCCTTGCAGGTTTGCGAAAATTTCATCAATTGTGTGTAATGGATATTTATCAATAATTACGTAGGGATTTAACGTGAGCTTAAAATCTCCACATAGTCTGATATTACCATTACTTTTGAAAACTGGTACTATGGGCGTAGCCCATTCACTAGTTTCTACCGGCTCTAAATGCCCCAATTTAACTAATCGATCCAGCTCTTTTTCTATTAGTGGCTTTAACGCATGCGCGACATGTCTACATTTCATGGCTATTGGACGCGCATCGTTTTTCAAATGTATTTTTGTTTTACTTTTATACATTCCTGGTGTATCGCTAAACAATTCACTATATTTTTTTAAAATAGCTACATTTTCGACATCAATTTTATTAAGACTATTTTCATTCTTATCCCTTAAATGTAATGGCCATAACCCAACGCTTGTAACCATTGTCCGATCAATGCTGGTTCCGTACCAGGCAAAATAAAACATTCAATACTTATCCAATACTTATAAATAATACTTTCCAATACTTATAAATTCCAATACTTATAAATAATACTTTCCAATTCGACTGTTAGATTTATTAATTTCTCGATTGGTGAATGTCACCATTGTACACTTTAAAATTTCTTTCTGTTTTTACCAATTTATACTTTTTGAAAAATTCATTAAAGCATTTCTCTGAAATTACTGTTGCGTATGTACCCGTATCTAATTCCATACTTATTTTAGTTCCGTTCACCGTTAAATCAACAAACATAGGCTTCAGCCCCATCGTTACCACTCACATACTTTACATACTCATATCGCTCAAGTCCAATTTGTGAAACTCGTTGCAATGTGTGTCGGCTCTGAAACCAGGGCTGCTCCGCTGTCCTCCTGCATCAGCTTGAGCTGTTGTTGCGTTGATCCGGCGTTCCCCTTCCGGCACGCTATCTTTAGATGGCCTTTCTTGTCACAGTTATGTCACTTGAACTCCCGATATTGGCACCATTTGCTCGTATGGCTCGGCTTTCCGCAGCAATAACACATAATACCTTGCTCGTTCGACGGCTGCTGGTTGTGTTGTTGATGATTAAAGCCAGCCGCGGGCCTCTGTTGCTCGTACGGCTTTGATGGATTACCCCCACTCATGTTCCATCTACCCGGCTTTCGTGAGTTCTGTAAGGCAAAAATCTCGCTTTTGGCACTTTTATTTTCCAACGCTTGTAATGTACTTGTTGCATCTTTTTTTCTGCAGCTTCTCGTGCCACAGCTTCTTTATACGCCGTCCCATAGTTCAATTTTTCGATTCTGAACAGAGCTGCTTTCGTGTCGTGGTCCTACAATCCACTCACGAATTGATCTCGAAGTGCTACTTTTATATTTTCAAAATTACAGTGCGTTGCCATTTTTTAACAATCTGGCTGTGAATTCAGCCACAGATTCATTCGCCTCTTGTTTGGCCACGTTGAACTTACATCTTTCCATAATTTCAGACGGCTTCGTTCAAATGTCCAGTCATGATTGTCACCAAATCATTGAATTTCTTGGTGTTTAGTTTATCCGGCGCGACTAATTGCTTCATCAAACTGAACGCTTCTTTATTTAAGCGTGTTAACAAATGTGCGGCTTGCTTTTCTTTTTTTATATCTTTCGCCGTAAAGTACAACTCCAGTCGCTCCACAAAATTTTCCCAATTGTCTTTGTGTAGGCAAAATTCCAGCTTAATGCTGTCGCCCGCCATGTTGCCTTCGTCTGGGTCGGTCGCGGCCTCGTTACTCGCCACATTGTTGTATGAAGAATCGTCAGATTCACTTCTTTTACTGGTTTTCGTACTATCTTTGTGGGGTTAGGTTAGGATGTCGAGTGAAGGTGCGTTGGTTCCCACAATAACGAATCGTTCAGTTAGGTAAAATCTCGCTCTATTTATTCATGCTCTATTTACAGTATAATTCTCTGTTGTGTACGAATACGTGGACGTGCGTGACTGTGTAGGAGATTCGTGTGTAGTGTTAATGTGGTGTGTTGCGTGTTGTTCGTCCCGAACAATTAGATTCGAGGAAGCCGAGATCGAGGAGGAGTCTTGAAGACGAGGCCAGTATGTGCGTCACCACAGAGTGCTCGGAGTTGGAGCCGGATGCGTGGAACTCGGGTTTGGCCGGTCGATGAGGTGTAGCTTTCACGGGAGGAAAGTATCCACCTTGGAGATCAGGAACGGTGTGGCTTTCACGGGAGGAAAGTATCCACCTTGGAGATCAGGAACAGACCCTCCGTCTTGGCCCCAGGTACAATCGGAGTCGGGATCGGACTTGGAAAAGGCAGCGCCTTGGTCTCTACTGGATGCGGTGTAGTCCGATGAGCTGGGTCGTAATGACCCAGGAAACCTTCCGCGGCAGGGTGTCTGTCGACTCTTACCACAGGAAGTTAATGCCCTGCAAAGCAGGTATAAACGGAGGCCCTGAGGAGAGCAACGCTCCGTATCTAACGAAGGCCTTAGAGAGCACACTTCGTCTCAAAAGATGGTTATGTCAGGGGCCCGGGTACTAACACGCCCTGACTGGTGAGCTTGAAGCTGGAGAAGCCCCGCTGAGCTGCCCTAGATATAGGGATCGGTGTCGAACCTTCCTTACGAGTGAATCTGCCGGCGATGCGCCGCGTAGCGGGCGCGCGCCGAACTATCCCGCCGATTGATATTGTGCTGCTGCCCGTGCCGCGCGCCTCCCGTCATATAATCCGCGCCGCGTGCGCGCCGTCGCGTATTCGTGGCGGACAGCTGACCGCCACAATCTTTATCGTCTTTTCTCACGTTCTTACTAACCAGCTATTTCACATTTCACAGTTTTCCTCAATAATTCACGCAATTCATCAAACTTATCACTGGTACTGCATTCGATCTCTTTTTTTCAACTCGACTATTACATCTTTTTTGTCCAGGTTTTGTACCCACCACGTTCCTTGTTGTCCCTGCATATAACCCTACTTTTGCACTGTACCTACCTACAGTGTTATACGCTACGCGAAACTCGGTTTTCGAACGCTAAACAAGCACCTTACTGCTCTCGCTTTCCCGCGACGCGTGCCACGTGTTCCGATTGTTCTCGAAGCACCTTCCTGCCCACGAACGCGTGCGTTTCCTTTGATTTCCTCGGATGCCCTTTAATCACAAGCACACGGTTCGACTCGTCGTTACCTCGTCGCCAGTTATGATGTATTCGGGATTCGAGACACAAGTCAGTCCATCATTGAACAACATTTATTAACTACTAGTATATACATTGTGCTTCCGAGCACGCGGTGTGCGCCTTGCTAGCCGAGTGTGTACTGGCCTCGTTGTCGCTCGGCGCTGCTCCGCTCACTCCGTCGCAGTGTCGGTGTTACAGTTCGCTATCGTACCGCTCCGTGATACATCACAATAACAATCATGTTTGAAAAATGCTAATAAGATAATTATTATTTTAATGTGGTGATGTTTTTTAAACGTAAAAGATTATGTTCCTGTAATTAGTTTGTTTCTAGTTAATCGATTTCTATTTTATTTTAATTTTTATTAGTGCATCTATATAAGCTATCCTTGTCTACACATAGAACGTATATCTCTTTCAGATTCATGAGCCATGCTGAATTTTATATTATATAAGGATTCTGTAAGGGCTATATTAATAATGAATAATTAGATTTAAAGAGGTTTGCAAAGAAATTTGACAAGCGGTTGTCATAAATTTATAGTTTAATCATGAAAATGGGGATTAATCATGAAGAGGCGGCTTAAGGCGGCCATTTACTGTAGGCTCAGCTTTTTTTACGGAAGGGGGACCTCATAAGATACCCCCGCCCCCGGGGCGGGGCGGGCGGTTATGCCGGACTCTTACCAGCTAAAACCCCCCCGGGTGTCCCTCACGGCGCCCTGAAGGGCGAACCCCGGGAAACGCATTATCATCCGGGGCTCCCCCACGCCATGCCCTGAAGAGGCAAATCCTCACGAAAGAGGGGAGGTGAAGCCTCCCCTCCCCTAGCCCTAAGCCGGGCTAAGCTAATTTGTGGCGAGTAGGTGACGCCACCCCTACCCGCCACCCCTCCCTCCGGGGGTGCTGGTATCGCAGCGGGCGTGCGGCGATCCCCGACCGCACGCCCGCCCCCCGGGCGAGAGAGGGGAGGGGTGACCATCACCAGAGTAATGGGCCCCTCTTCTTGCGCCCTCGTATAGAGGGTAGGTAGGGCCAGGACCCGGGAGCGTTTCTCGCCACTCCCAGAGCCCCAACCCCTAACCTCCGCGGACCGAGAGAGACGCAAGTGACAGGGCCCCCGTAAGGAACCTCGCCCGAGCCCCTTCCGTCCCGGGCACCCCCCCCCCCCCGGCGGAGGCGATTGCAGCCGCGATCTCTTCTGCGGTGGCGGCGTCGTCCAGGTGGCGGCGCCCTCCACTCGCAGTTCTGCGAGCTTGGTGGGCCTGGAGACCCGCACCCCCTCTTCCGCCAGCACCTTTCGGAGCCGGCAGGTCAGCCTATCGGCCCTCTCCTTCAAGTCCTTACCGGGGACCTCCCACAGGAGGCCCCCGGTAACTGCCCTCCTAAAGCGGAGGTCCTCGATATCCAGGTCCGCCAGGGAGGCCTTCTCTCTAGCGGTCCTGAGGACCTCCGCGTACGAGGCCTTTCCCTCTTCCGGGACGGTCAAACCCACGACGCCCTTCTGGGGAGAACAGGCACCGCCTTCTTTCTAGCTGGCCGGCTCCGGCCGGGCTCCTCCTCCCTTTCTCTCTCTCCTTATCGGAGAGCCCGCGCTTGCCCCCTCCAGCGGGTGAAGGCGGAACCTCCACCCGCTGAAGCACCACCTCGCACCGCATCCTCTTGGCGGTGACGATCGCCGTTTCCCCCGACGAGCTCGCCCCGGTCTCGTCGGGTAGCCCATCGTACGATGACGACGAGAGGGGAGCTGGGACGACACCTCCCTCACGCCTGCCCCTGGGTGTCCCCTAAGAGCTCCCAAGTGCCGCCACTGACCCCTGGGGGGACTGTAGGCTCAGCTGCACATCAGCTGTTCGGTCAAAAGTAATCAAGTGCAATATATAACGCGTGTGACTTTGTGACAATTCGTGACAATAAGAGTAATCTTACTTGTATTTATTTATTTTTAGATGGTGCATTATGGGGAGAGAAAAAGAAAAATTTGTTCGGCAGGAACGTACTACAGTGATTGTCCGCAAGATGTGACACCTGTTCGCTCCGCCTCTATGAATTGTTTTGCTATCATGACCAGACGGAAATATTGAATCCACAATTTAGTAGTGGGGCCGTTCTGTTCTAATTTCTCCAGTTGGATTTGAACTCGTGTCGATATTGTTGTGAATGGTTCTTGCTGCAGTTTCAGTTCACAATTTCCGTCGTCAAAATTTTCTAAAACGTCTATTTCGAGCCTCTCTCCCTCGGTGAACTCGACCATTTCCAAGATGATGCGACCTAAGGCCAAATGTGCCAATAGATGTCCTCGGATGGCCCTAGCATACGCATGGCCAGTCATCATTTTGTCCACAAATATTGGAGCGTAAATGAGAAACAACAGTTCTTTCAAACCACTACCAGGCATTATGTATCCAATCAAGCCCAAAATAGTATATTGTGCACCAAGGGGCGAAAGTAGCGTTTTTCAGACGAGTGTGAAGTTTGCCGCCCGAGCCGAAGGCGAGGGCGGCAATCACACGAGTCTGAAAAAGCTTTCGACCCGAGGTGCACACGTTATTTTTCACAATAGCTTTACGGAAAGTTCGACTTCCATGCCTAGAGAGAGGCGAGAGTGACCAATTTCACGACAGGGCGGCAGTAGCGGGAGGAAAGTGCTCACTTTCCTCCCGCTATGCCGCCCTGGCGTGAAATTGGTCACTTTCGCCCCTCTCTACAGGCATGGAAAGTCGAACTTTCCGTGAAGGTGTTGTGAAAAAGACATCAACATGTGGAATCCTTCAAGTCTTACAATTACCGATTTCAGTAAAGAATCCGAACTGGATGAGACGATTTCACGAGCTTTCTGATACAGCGGTTGGTCGAAAGTTATAATGCATGTTTGGTGCCCCGCCTTTCTGCATTTTTCGGCTGCAGTGAGCAAGGTTGTACATATAGTATTGTAATCACTTGGAGGAGCATTAATGAATGGCAATGCAATTACGTCAGATATTAAATAGTGTTTTGATGCTGTCATCTCTTCCATGAAGCATCCACACAATCGAGGAAAGTCATTCATTTTACCATACGTCCATAAAATATCTGATGCTCTTTGTTGCGGCCCCATTTCACGTAGTGATAAATAAGATAATTAAAAGTAAATGTATTAAGCAATAAAGAGTATCTTAAGAAAGCCCGATTACACAAAGCCGAATCAGCACGAGTATGAGTTGCGCGATCGGCCTAGATCCGATCGGGCAACTCAGCAATATCGAAGTCGGTTATTAAAAAGACAGTGTTCAGTTATTCTGCCTCCTGCGTGGATCATAAGAACCCCGTGCCCCCTCAGGGCACAACAAATGTTGTTGCCAATGGCTCTTGGAATAATGGGATTGCTGTTTTCTATTTGTTTAACTTTAATTGTATGAAGTTCAGTTGCGGTAGTCTGTTTCTCAAAAGTTTTTATGGGAATCTGCCCGAAATTCCCAAGTACGGTTGCAGAAGGAACATCTGTTACCCGAAATATACCGCGTGAAGCTGTATAGTTGACTTTGGGTGTAACGCACTGAATCATTCCCATTGAGTGAAATGTGTTTAATCCATCAAGTGTACATAGATTAACATCGGCATTGTCAACAACAAATTGGAGAAAACCTGATTTTATGTCGGCATGCAATACTGCCAATAATTGGAAGGTATCAGCCTCGATGTATGAAGCACAACAGCCTAATGCTGATAAAACATTGATAAGATTTTTAGAGCCATATCTGGAATGGAAGAAAGCTGCAAGTCCAACTTGCAAACAAGAAAAAAATGATCGTGGTCTTGTCGCTGCTATTATTGAGTGTGCAATAGCGTACATTGCCTTTGATATTTATTCCTGGATTTACGCCTGTGTTTGAGAATGATTTCCTTCAGGAAAATTTTTAGCGTTTCTGGAACATCGTCTTCTGCAGTGTCTAAGAATTTTTCAGGATTTGGATAGTTATCTGTATCATAAATTTTGGTCCTTATGTTTTCAGAAATTATGGCAGCTGCTGTTCGAACTATTCTCAATCTTTCGGCTGCTTCGTCATGTTTTTTGTCCCGATACCACGAATCTAGCAAAACTTGATGATTACGGAAACAAATAATTGGAGTACGTCTTACTAAACTAGTGATGACGATGTCTTCCCCATACTTTTCGGTTAACTTTTTCTTTATTGTTCCATCGCAGGGGGGGGGGATTTCGACGACACTGCTTAATTCCCGCAAAGAAAATTGACATTGATCTTTGTTTTTCTCTAAATACTCGTAGATACAATTCATAGCGGAAGATACATCTGGCTCAAGTGATCAGCCCGTTTTGTTAGTGGAAGATCTCGTAGGCAAGCAAAATTTGAAGTAACATGGTCGATAATATTGAGCTCCCACTACATATAAATCTATCTCCTCGATTCGCGACAACACCTAAAGCAATATTGAGACGACTTTGTGAACATTGCGATTAAAAGTGAGAGATTCGATTGTACAGTGAGAAAGTTTTCTGATATTAATTTCTATCTTCAGTATGCATATGTTTTATATTTATTACGTAAGACTTATAGGTATACCTTTCGTTCAACATACGTATTTTTGTAATTTGTTAAATCATGGATTGAAGTGGGAAAATTAGTTCATGGAAAAAAGTGTAATTTTTTTTTACTATACGAGCTGTAATGAATACAATTATTATTTTTTTTCAAATCATTTTCGGAAAAACTTTCCATGTTTACATGGCTTAATTTTTTTTTATTAATTTTTTCCAAAAGTAGATTTTGTATGAAGTTTATTAAATCAATATTGCTTAAAACGTATTTCGCGATAACTCTGTGACATTTATATAAAATGTTTTGAAATTGCATTTACCGATTCATTAATTAATGTTATATATTTCGTAACAAATTTTTATTTATACTCAATGATTAGAAAAAGTTTGGACTTCTGGGTGAGTAAGAGAGGCGGGTGGTGGCTCGGAGAAAAGAAGAAGGAATTATGGATAGAATAGAGGAGTAAGAAGCGAGGAATGTGGTGAAAGAGAAGAGTCGCATAAAGGAAGGACGGTGAAAAGCGAGTGCATGGAGGAGGAGCCGGAAGCGTAAAAGAATCGGAGTAAAGCAGGATGAAGAAAGCTGGAAAAAATGAGGTTAAGTCGGAGCGAGGCAAGGCCAGGGTAGAAGGCACGAGAAGAGGGAGGAACTTCAAGGAAAGGGACCAGAAACAGTAAGGAGAGGAGAGGGCATTACAAAGAGAGAGTGAACAGAGAGATATAGGTAGAAGATAAGGGAGAGAAAAAGACGAGCGAACGTGCGTGAGCCGCGGGCGCGGAACTGCGACAGCAGTGATTGAGCGCGCGTGATGAGATGGCGCCGGATGAAGCGAAAAGTCGAGACGGCGCTGGGTGTCAGCGAGGTTGGCACCCGTGCGGGACTGAGAACGCACGGGCAGATGTGAGTTGAGAAACGGGTGGACGGCGGGTTAGCACCCTTGCGGGACGTCGAAACGAGCTTTGAGAACGCACGGGCGGATGAGAGTTGAGAAGCAGGTGAGCAGCAAGTAAAGAAGGGCTACGAGAATATACGTGAATTGAGAATGCGAAGGAGGAAAGGTGCTGAGGATTATTCAGAGGAATGTAAGTTGCACAGTAGGTTAGAAGCGTGTGACACAGAGAGGACAGAGAATGACAGTAAAGAAAGCAGAGGCAGGCATAAACATATAACGATGCGCCCCGTAAGACGCATCGTTCCGGCCGAACAACCAGCCGCGACCGTCCGGCCGACCATCCGCCGGGCGAAGCACGGGCACGGAGTGCCCACATTATTTTTAAGACATTCAACGCGAAAAAGTCCGCAAACGGACTTACGGCGGCCGCCAACACGCAAGCAGCGCCGAACGCGATCACGGCGTCGGGACGCCATAATTACTAATCGCTCCGCCGCTTTGTCCCGGCGCTCGCGATTGCCACCGCCGATACCCCGCCACACCGAGACGCCGCGACGGCGTATATAAGCAAGCGTTCGTCAACGCAACGGCGATTCTGCGACCGACCAGATCACCGATCCGACCGATCCTGAGCTCCAGCATCCGCTAGTCAAACCGAAAGGTAGAGAGTTCCTCTGGCTTCACCGAGTGTGTCTCGGCAAACGACCGGCTTCCTCATCCACGAGACTATCCGACCGGGGGTAGAGCGCTTCTCTGCCTCCACCGAGTGCTTCTCGCCGGATACCTCCTTCGACCCGCGACGCCTGCCACAGGAGGTAGAGCTTCTACTCAGCCTCCACCAAGCGCTTTTCGGTGGACAGTCCGCGCTCGAAGTAATCCTTTCGCCTTTCCCGCGGAATTCGCGCGATTCCTCGCCGCCTTCGCGCCGCGCGCCATTTGTACGCGCTCCGATCCGAGATATCGGCTCCCCCCGGCCCGATACGTAGTCACGCGCGCTGTTCCTTGCACCGCGCCGACTCATCTCTCGCGACTCTGTACACCGCGCGCATTTATTACTTGTACATCGCGAGCGTCCGTTACTTTGCGCGTATTACATCGCCAGTTGTATATCGCGAGCACTTATCACATTATGTATATACGCACGCCTCACGACTCTATACATCGCGAGTCTGTATTGTCATAGAATAAACGTTCTGTTTTCTGTTATCCAATCGATACGCTTTATTTTACTGGCACACACCTCGCATTTGTTCCTCCGCGCCTCCTTTGAACCCAGCCACGCCGCGAGCTAGATCCGCGTATCGAAGTCAGGTTGTTTTAAACAGATGGATAGGTTATAGGCAGACAATATACGATAGATACGGGGGTTGCTGATAGAGGGAGGGGCGGAGGTGGGTAAGGACACAACACACTGATACAAGGCTCTCGTTAATATAACGACAAAAAAAGGAGAGAATGCCGAGGGTAGGACAGAGGATGGAAGAGATTGAGTGGGCAAAGGAAATCGTGAAGGAACTAAGAGAGATAGGGCAAGAAATTATGGAGGAAGTAAGACGAGAAGGAAAAGAAGTCAGGAAAGAAATAAGGGAGATGAGAACACAGCTAGTGTCACGTTTTGTGTGTTGTTCGTCCGTTTTTTGGTCAATGCATTTAAGCAATTTACCAGGGAATTGCACAAGTCGTGTGATGGTTATTATTATTATTCGGGGCCGAAAAGATACCGGAGTCTGTATGTTTTGTAACGAGGATCACTTTTATTTATCTGATTATAATGGGGATAGTCGATGTCAAAGTCGACAGGAATAGGTTTAAATGGAGGTGCGTTTTCTAGTTGTTGCAATTGCTGGAGAAGCGGGAGAGGATTTTGATTAGAAATGACTGCTTGTTTACTCTGGAACCTAATCTTTTTAATTTGAGTTCGTCTACCTCCTTTTTTCGTCATCTAACCCGGATCCTCGAAAATGAATTTTATAGCTCGCCACACTCTTCATCAGCGCTCAAAAGCCAATCCGCCACACTCTGCTTGCCACACTCTTCGTCAGCGCTCAGGACCGAACACCACGCACTTTGTTAGCGACAACTGCGAGTCGAATTTTAGAAGTGATCGATTAAGAATTTTAACACGAGATGAGATTCCAGATTTCGAGCTTATTCTTTTTTCAAACTTATCTTACCTTTATTCTTAGATCTTATTACAAACTGAGTTATGCGTGAGGCGCGGTCTTAAAATATAAGAGTACAGGAATTAAGTCCCAAGATCGAGCGCGAATGCTCGGATTTAGAATGTTGGAATTGAGTGAGATTTAGGAAAATGATTTAAGTGGTGAACAGAGGTTGAGTCTAAGACTATGTGGCTGAGCAATTGAAATGCTAGAGCCGAAGGACTGTCTGTAAGGAGTCGGAGGTCGGAACTATCTGTAAGGAAGGTCGGAACTATCTGACTGTTCGCGGCGTTTTCCGCCCTATTTATACCCGAAAATGACCTCCCGCGCGAGATTCCCGCCATTTCCTACGCGTCTTAAGGGGGGAGGTTTTCTAGAAGCTTCTAGAACATTCTAGAAGCGTAGTTTTGGGCCCCATCTAGCCCGCAGCCCTCCAACAGTCGTCCGATAAGATAAACATTTACATTGACCTGACTGAGCGTTCCCTCGGAACTCCGAGGCTAGCGTGCGTCGTTTAAGTATCCAAAATTTTCAACGTGCGTCGTCGGAAATTTAATATAAAATTTCCGTACGTAACACTAGAAAGGATGGAGAAGAGGCAGATTCAGATCAAGGAGAGTGAAGGACGAGGAGATGTGATGGAGAAAGGAGCGGATGAGAGCAGCGGACGAAGACAGAAGGAGAGAGAGACGGGGAAGGTGGAGAAGAGCAGCAGAGGAGCGGCGATGAAAGAGATGTCAGAAGAGGAAAGAGAAGAGAGCAGTGAAGGAGGATGGAGTGAAAAAGGATGGGGAAGAGACTGGTGGGAGGAAGTGACAAGTGAAGAGGAAGGGAGGATCGAAGGGAGGACGAAACCCAATGAGGAGGTGAGAAGAACGGAGGTTAGACGGGGAGACGAAAAGATGAGTGGCCTGCACTTGGACACGGTACATTTGGACACCGTTTATTAGGACACGGTCATTTGGACACAATCAATTGGACACGATCAATTGGACACCGTTTATTTGGACACGGTTCATTTGGACACGGTGCATTTGGACACCGTTCATTTGGACACGATCATTCGGACACGATCAATTAGACACCGTTTATTTGGACACGGTTCATTTGGACACCGTTCATTTGGACACGGTGCATTTGGACATCGTAAAAAATGCAGCCTGTGCAGTTGGACACCAAAATGCGCGATCTGTGCAGATGGACACGAAAATGCGCGACTTGTGCAGTTGGATACCGAAATGCGCGACTTGTGCAGTTGGACACCAAAATGCGCGATCTGTGCAGATGGACACGAAAATGCGCGACTTGTGCAGTTGGACACCGAAATGCGCGACCTGTGCAGATGGACACGAAAATGCGCGACCTGTGCAGTTGGGTTCCACGGTTTTACGGTGTCCAAATGCACCGTGTCCAAATGAACGGTGTCCAAATGAACCGTGTCCAAATAAACGGTGTCTAATTGATCGTGTCCAAATGATCGTGTCTAAATGAACGGTGTCCAAATGCACCGTGTCCAAATGAACGGTGTCCAAATGCACCGTGTCCAAATGAACGGTCTCCAAATGAACCGTGTCCAAATAAACGGTGTCCAATTGATCGTGTCCAAATGACCGTGTCCAAATGAACGGTGTCCAAATGTATCGTGTCCAAGTGCACCTATCCCCGAAAAGATGAGGAAAGGGAAGGGATGGACTGAGAGTAAGGCGGAGAGAAGAGTGATGAAGGGGAAGGAGGATAGAGGTAGCAGAGGAAAAAGCGAGGTTAGGAAAGGCAAAAGAGGGACGGAGGAAAGAAATAAGGAGGAGGAACTCCACAGAGAGGAGCAGATTGTGGTGAATGGCGGAAGACAAAGAGGAGGAAGTAAGAAAAAGAAGAGAAAGGAGAGAAAGAGAGACGGAGCGAAAAAAACGAAAGAGAGAAAAGGGAGAAAGCCGAGAAGAAGAAAAGGAGCCTCATATGGAGGAGGGTAACAGGAGAAGGACCGAGGGAAAGAAGGGAGCTGGTGGAAACAATGATGGAGAGAGTGATGGGAAGGATAATCCCGGTAAGAAGGGTTGTGGAAGTGACGGGTACGGACAAAAGGGAGGTATTGTTCATGGAGCTTGAAGAGGAAGACGATAAGGAAGACATAATTGGAAGAAGCGAGGAGATATGGAGGAGATGGGAAGTAGGAGTCGATGAGGAGCTGTCGACGGAGGAGAGAGCCTACAGGCACAAGCTGGTGAAGAAGGCAAGAGAGGAAAGACTGAAAGGAAGGTCAGCGGTCATGACTAATAGAAGGCTGTGGATAGATGGGAAGGAGGTGAAATGGGATGAGGAGGGCGACAGATGGAAGAGGATTTGAAGGTTAAGAGAGACGCAGGTATAGAGGAGAGGAAGGTTAGGATACGGTGGATTGGCAGGGCAGAGAGAGAAAGGAAGAGAAGGTAGGAAAAGGAAGAGCGGAGGAAGGATTTCGGATTCGAGGAAAGATGGAAAAGCGGATAAAGGATGAGCAGACAAAGGAAAAAGAGACGCTAAGGAAAGAGGAGTCGGAAGAAAAGGAAGAATGGGGGTCGGGGAAGATGGTTTGAGGGTCATGGTCCTGTGTCTATTTTCACTTCTGTTTTCGTTTCTTTGTTTTCTGTATTTTTTTCTGTATGTAGGACGCAGACGCTGAGGAGAGGTAGGTTAGGAAACGGTGAAATGGCAGGATAGAGAGAGAAAGGAAGAAAAGGTAGAAAAGAAAGAGCCGAGGAAGGAATTCGGACCCGAGGAAAGACGGAGAAGCAGATAAAGAAGGAACAGACGAAGGAAAAAGGGAAACGAGGAAAAAGGAGTCAGAGGGAAAGGAAAGATGGAAGTCGGGGAAGAGGACAGAGGGATGCTGAGGGATGCTGAGGGAGAGGATGGGAGGGGTAATAGTATGTGAGGTTGCCCAATGGCCAGGTTTTATGGGGGTGAGATTGGGAATTAGAATAGAAGGTTTGGGTACGTTCCTCAAAAACGCCTTGTAAACCCGAGAGGGAAGCAATAAATGTTTGAATTGAATTGAATTGATTAGAAGAAGTTTGCGAGAAAATACAATGAAACGTACTTCTGAGATGCAATCGATCAATATACACTATGGGTGTGTTCGGGGAGCTCGCTACCGCGCTACCAACGCTAACGCTATTAACTCCGTTCATGGAGCCATGATAGGGCTAGCGAATGCGAGCTCCATGAACAGCAGTAGCGTACTAGCGTAGCGTTTCGTACACCCCTGCGCCGCCAAATTTGAAAAGCTGAGTTAATAGATGCTGCTGTATCAATTACTTCTTTAATATTTTCAGGGCGGAAGTTGAGAGTAGTATGTGTGTAAATGAATTCATTCGTAGTAAAATAACTTAAAGAAACTATTTTACAAAATATAAAAAAGCGATTTTCAATTCATGAAACTGTTTGCGGAGCATTTCTGGATCCGACTTTTCAAGGTGTTAGAGGGGTTGCTGAATATCTCGCAGACAAGCATCAATCTTCTGAGGAATTTTTAATGTATATGATCCACAAAATGGTTCCCCTGAATATTAGAAATGAGCATGTTAGATTATTTTTATATTTTATTTATTAACGTACATTAAGCCACGTTTTAGATTAGATCATATTTTAACAAATATTTTTGTTCTAGTAAAACTTATTGTCCAATTGAGTGACATTGTTTTTATATAAAATGAGAAATATAATTAAATATATTTTTTAATAATATATCCATATTCGGTTCCATTTGATTATATGCTGTATAAAATTAATTTATACTTTTAATACAATAAAAAAATTAGTGTATATGAATTTTGTCCATTAAGCTATGTATAACCTTTATTACAGTTTTTATAAACTATATATCTAAGCAATACCTAGTCTAGGTAATTTACAGTATCTAGATTTACAAAATCTAGGCTTAATATTGTAATTAAGCCTAGTATATATAAGTCTTACATAGTTTATATTTGCAACAGCTTTTATATTAATCACCAAAAATAAGATTATTATTTTTATGATATATATAAGTTAGATTCTTATGTTTAGTTTTACTTTTCCATAATAGGCATCTAATAAAGAAGCAGATTATCCTAATAAGTCGTGTGAGCTTCTTGGAGTTAAAAAATTACGATTGGAGTTGGCTGCGAAACATACAAGCATTATTCCTCCTGAAGATCCTAATATTCTTGTCGAAGTTAAAAAGTATTTACATATGTCAGAATCTATTATCGAAGATCCTCTACAATGGTGGAATAAAATGAAGCTGTCACTGCCGAATTTGTACAAATTGGTATGCTGCATTTATGCCATACCGATTACAAGTTCAGCATCTGAACGCGTGTTTTCTTCTGCAGGTTTGCTTATCACAGCAAAACGTTCTTCGTTAAAACCATCAAAATCTAATAAAATATTATTTATTCACGATAATTTCAAATTAATAAAAGATATATATTTAAAGCCAGTAAAATAAGTTTTACACATTAAGTGTAAGTTATATTATTCATATTATTTATACAACTTAATATGTGAAGAAATGTTTAATAAGTAAGAGGGAAAGAAGTCTGATATCTGATGGTTATACAGTGAATTACATTTTATTTTTGTTACGTATGATGGTCAGGAATAACATTTTAAGATAAATTTTATTTTCTTTTGTGAAAGAAAAGACATTAGTAATATGCTAATAAAGTGATCATATTTTGAAAACAAGTGCTGAGTATTTATTGTTTGGTATTTTATATTTTTGTTCATGCCGATAAATTATCATCCGCCAATTCTGCCGTCGCTGAAAGAGAAAATTATCGTCGAACTTGCCGCCACCAAACTATTTTGCTTCAAACGCCGCTGCTGATTTGAAATATAACGGCGCAGGGGTCTAAGCGTTTGTTAATCATAACAACCGAATCTAATCAAACAGCAAATCAAAATGGAGCAAGATCGCAAAAAAGTAATATTAACAGCAGTAGCACTTGTAGTGCAAGACTTATATAATAGATTCATCATCCGAAAGCGATGATGAAGATTTTGCAATGTAGCATTCTTTTGATATTTCATCATATATATCTGTTTCTACATAATCCATATTTGTAACTTCGTAATTAATACAATATTCACAATACGTGTGCACACGCAAAGCTTTTTCTTCAAATAAACAATCACAACAATTCACTATCATTTACTATTGCGCTGTTCATAGAGCCTGTAAACGCTAATGCTGTTAATGCACTACCTCGGAAGAAAGAGCGTTGGTAGCGAGCAGTTATGACGTATAACACTACCAGTAATGACGTCACGACAGCGTTTGGTAGCGCTATCATAGAACTCCGCGAACAGCCAGTAGCGCTAGGTAGCGCTAATAGCATCTCCCCGAACGCACCCTATTTACTGTACATGCATTATTTATTACATTTTATTATATTATATTATAATATATTTATATTTTTTATATTTATTATGTTATTTTTATATTTATTACATTTTTATTACAAAATGTAATTTATTTATTTTCTTTGATAAAACATAATTTTGCGGTATGGACATTATGTGATAATAAAATGATAATTTATTATTAACAATTTTTTAATAACAAGAGTTCCAATAAAAATTAAAAAAAATTATTTTATCTTTGTTGCAACTGTCATTGATCCTGAAAAAATATCTGAAAATTAACGTATACGCTGAGCGGTCTTTGAATCGTATAAAGTTCATGTGTAACGACTTATTTTAGACAATTATAGTAATAATATTTTACCTATTTAATGACGTTTTTTGTTGAAAGTCGTTGTTCGGCGCCCATTGTACATAGTAGTCGTAAGTGCATAATAGTTCGTTAGTTCGCATTAGTTTATAAGTTGCTACACATTAGTCTATAAGTTGCTTCGCTTTGTATATATCGTAATCTTTATCGTTGGCGTACCTGTCGAAGCGCTACCAATCGGTAACTCCTATTTCGCGATTTACATGGTGACTCGCGCGAAACGTTGGCGGACCGCGATAGTTGGCAATACTCACCCGACTCGTGCTGCCCGCCCGCGGGTGGCAGCCCCAAGTATTGGGACCTTTGGTATTCGCTCGCGCCGTACTTACAGGAGCGCGAGCCGGAAGCGGGCCGGAGCACTCACTCCAGTTTCGAACCCCATCGAGGCAACTCATGGGAGACTGTCGAGTCAGGCTCATCATTCGGATGTAGCCAAATCCAGACGCATCGCTCGGATGTCGTCATATACTCACTCACGTTACAACCACCATCCGGTTAACTCGTCTGGAACGTCGTCGAGAGACTCATCGTCCGGACGTGATCGCATTAACACTAACGCCTGTGCCTTGCCTGTCTGCCTGCCTGCTAGCCAGTATTGCACGCTCTCGCCTGCCTTTGCTATTTGCACGCTTAGCTCTCCCGCTACCACGGAGGGCTCGCATCCGAAGGAAGAACGCAGACGACCAAAGGAGCATTGCCAGACAAGGGCTGGGCAACGATACGGTGAGTCGCTTTCGCTTATTATCTCGTTTCGCTTCTCGTTAAACCTCGTGAGGGAACGGTCCCTCTGGTCCTTCGAGCATTAACATTTCGAACTCTCGCAAATCCGGGGAGCGCTCCATACCACCCTGAGCAGTCGTGATTCGAGAAGCAAAAATTATGTACATATATTGCAATATACTTCGAGTGTCAATATTAGTTGGGGGAATAAATTTGCTAAATTTATTTGCTAAATTAGTTACGAAATATATAACATTAATTAATGAATCGGCAAATGCAATTTCAAAACATTTCGTATGAATGTCACAGAGTTATTGCGAAATACGTTTTAAGAAATATTGATTTAATAAACTTCATACAAAATCTACTTAAAAAAAAATTAATAATTGTATTTATTACAGCTCGTATAGTAAAAAAAATACACTTTTTTCCATGGACTAATTTTCCCATTTCAATCCATGATTTAACAAATTGAAAAAATACGTATGTTGAACAAAAGGTATATCTATAAGTTTTACGTAATAAATACAAAACATACGCATACTGAAGATAGAAATTAATATCAGAAAACTTTCGCACTGTACAATCAAATCTCCCACTTTTGATAGCAACTGTACACGGCATCGAGCTCAAGAAAGTATGTAAATTATTAACAAACGTTTTCATTACCTGCTCACTCCAATCATCATCGTTTTTTTTAGCAGCTTTGATGATGCCTTTTTTCCCATTTGCGCTGTAAATCTTATAAATTTCAATTCGTTTTCCGAAAGGTTTCTTGCGCTTTTTCGTTAAATATTCCTCCGTTATTTCTTCGGCGCAAAATAAACATTTTATCCTGAAATTGAACGGCTGTGGTGGCAATGGTGGATTGTCCTCTGGGCCAGAAATTACTTTACGCAGTCTTTTAAGAAATGCATTAATGCTTTTCTCGTTGGTGTACAGCTTTCTACATTTTTGATGCACTCTCACAATTTTTCAGTCCGACAATAAGAGCTGCCTTCCCATCCTGTCTTTTTCCACTACTATTAATTAAAGAACTGATACCTTTTTCTTTAACATCGTCAATAGCTCCACTTTGTAAGTCTTTACCGTAAATAAAATAAACATTTTCGAAATTTTCTATAATCAAGAGTAGCGTAGCGGTAGCGTCTCACGCCAAGTTATAATAATTTATTAACAAGATCATTTTTTAACAAGATACAAGAGAAATACATCCTTTCGTAAGCGATTTACATGATACAGGAAGCAATACATCCTCCTATCATATCCTCTTTTCATAATATAATATATACATATAATAATATTATTATTTAATTATTTTAATTTTAAGTGAGACGCTACAGCGTATCTTTTACAGGAGAGAACGCTTCTCCAAAAATAAATCACTGAATTCTTTTAATAAATCAATATTAGCGAAAGATTTAAATACTGGAGAAGAAAATAGATTTTTCTGATTATAATGATACAACATTGATGCACAGATATGCACTTGACGCATAGATATGCTATATGCCTCTATTTTTCTGCCCAATTTATGTCATTCAGATACGTCGTCGTCGTCGTCGTCGTCGTCGTCGTCGTCGTCGTCGTCTTCTTCTTCGCAAAATTAAAAAATGTTGTCGGTTTGGCCTACCGTGCCGCTAGAGGCGCTCGTCACGAGTAAATGAGAGCCGTGTTAGGCGGCAAAGTTTACTGAATTCAAATTTTTTATATATCCACAACCAATGTTCCGCAGTCGCTGACCGCAATAAATTCCGCAACCTATCCCGCATCTGTTCCGCATCTATTCCGTACCTATTCCGCACCTATTCCGCTCCTATTCTGTATTTATTCCGCACCTATTCCGCATCTATTTCGCACACATTCCGCACCTATTACGCACATATTCGGCACATATTCCGCACCTATTTCGCACATGTTCCGCACATGTTTCGTATCTCTTCCGCACTTGTTCCGCACCTATTCTGCATATGTTCCGCACATGTTCCGCACCTGTTCCGCACTTCTTCCGCACCTGTTCCGCACATGTTCCACACCTGTTCCGCACCTATTCCGCATCTGTTCCGCACCTATTCCACACTCGTCACAAGAGCTTTCTCTCACTTTTTCTCGCTTTCTTACATTCTTTCTCGCTCTCCCACGCTGTCTTATGCTCTTTCCCGCTTTCTCACGCTTTCTCATGCTCTCTCACGCGTTTTCTCGCTTTCTTATGCTCTCTCATGCTTTCTCTCGCTTTCTTACGTTCTTTCTCGCTCTCCCACGGTCTCTCACGCTTTCTCATGCTCTCTCATGCTTTTTCTCGCTTTTTTATGCTCTTTCACGCTTCCTTTCGCTCTCTTTCGCTACCTCTCGCTCTCTCATGCTTCCTGTCACTTTCTCATGCTCTCTCACGCTTCCTGTCACTTTCTCATGCTTTCTCACGCTTCCTCTCGCCCTCTCACGCTTCCTGTGGCTCTTACACGCTTTCTGTCGCTCTCTCACGCTTTCTCACGCTTTCTGTCGTTCTCTCACGCTTCCTGTCGCTCTCTCACGCTTTCTGTCGCTCTCTCATGCTTCCTATCGCTTTCTCACGCTACCTTTCGCTCTCTTACGCTTCCTGCTCTTCTCTCACGCTTCCTCTCGCTCTCTCACGCTTTTTGTCGCTCTCTCAAGCTTTCTGTCGCTTTCTCACGCTCTCTCACGCTTTCTCACGCTCTCTCACATTTTCTCGCTCTCTCACGCTTCCTGCTCCTCTTTCACGCTACCTCTCGCTCTTTCACGCTTCCTGTCGCTCTCTCACTCTTTCTTACGCTCTCTCACGCTTCCTGTCGCTCTTTCATGCTTTCTATCGCTTTCTCACGCTTTCTCACGCTACCTTTCGCTCTCTTACGCTTCCTGCTCTTCTGTCACGCTTCCTGTCGCTCTCTCACGCTTCCTGTCTTTTTCTCACGCTTTCTGTCGCTCTCTCACGCTTCCTATCGCTGTCTCACGCTTCCTGTCGGCTTCCTGACCCTCTCTCACGCTACCTCTCGCTCTCTCACGCTTTCTGTCGCTCTTTCACGCTTCCTGACGCTCTCTCATCCTTCCTGACGCTCTCTCACGCTTTCTGTCGCTCTCTCACGCTTTCTGACGCTCTCTTATGCTTTCTATCGCTTTCTCACGCTACCTTTCGCTCTCTTACGCTTTCTGCTCCTTTTTCACGCTACCTCTCGTTCTTTCACGCTTCCTGTCGCTCTCTCACGCTTCCAGTCGCTCTCTCACGCTTTCTGTCGCTCTCTCACGCTTTCTGTCGCTCTCTCACGCTTTCTGTCGCTCTCTCACGCTTTCTGTCGCTCTCTCACGCTTTCTGTGGATCTCTCACGCTTTCTGTCGCTCTCTCACGCTTTCTCTCGCTCTTTTACGCTACCTTTCGCTTTCTTACGCTTTCTGTCGCTCTATCACCCTTCCTGTCGCTCTCTCACACTTTCCGTCGCTCTCTCACGCTTCCTGTCGCTCTCTCACGCTTCCTGTCGCTCTCTCACGCTTCCTGTCTTTCTCTCACGCTTTCTGTCGCCTTCTCACGCTCTCTCACGCTTTCTCTCGCTCTCTCACGCTTCCTGTCGCTCTCTCACGCTTCCTGTCGCTCTCTCACGCTTCCTGTCGCTCTCTCACGCTTTCTGACGCTCCCTCACGCTTTTTGACGCTCTCTCACACTTCCTGTCGCTCTCTCACGCTTCCTGTCGCTTTCTCACGCTCTCTCACGCTTCCAGTCGCTCTCTCACGCTTCCTCTTGCTCTCTCACACTTCCTCTCCCTCACTCACGCTTTCTGTCGCTTTCTCACGCTTTTTCATGCTCTTTTGTAAGGATGTCGTAATGAATAATGTATTAACGACAGAAGAAATTCGGAATTGTCTATTGTATAATTATGGAGTACGGTTCGAGTACATTTACAATTTTCCACACGAACCAAGGTCCACCCCCACCTACCCCTGCTTGCGGGGAAGGGCGGTAGCCCTCCGTAATTATACAATAGACAACTCCAAACTTCTCCTATTGTTAATACACTATTCATTACGACTCTCTTACGAGAGAGCGTGAGAAAGTGAGAGAGAGCATAAGAAAGTAAAAGAGAGCGACAGGAAGCGTGAGAGAGTGAGATAGATAGATAGATAGATAGATGACAAAAATACTTTACAAAAATTCGTGAAATCCACTATAAAAAAGACATTAAAAATGTAAAAAAAGAACGCCAAGTATATTTCACCCAAAATAATTTTATAAATAATATTTAAAAAATAAAGAAAATATTTATTTAAAAAACATAAAAAAATAAATATAATGGCATGAAAAAGAAGTGAAATCAAAGTATTATTCCAAATATATTTATTAGAGCAAGTAACGTTATTTAAAAAATACAAAAAATGAATATAATAGCATGAGAAAGAAGTGAAATCAAAGTATTATTTCAAGTATATTTATTAGAGTAAGTAATATTTCGCAAGATATATATTTTGTGTGTGAATTAAAGGAATATATGTTTTCAAATATAATTACAAAGTATATATTATTACTGTGACAAAAATACTTAACAAAAATTCGTGAAATCCACTAAAAAAAGACATTAAAAATGTAAAAAAAAAACGCCAAGTATGTTTCACGCAAAATAATTTGATAAATAATATTAGAAAAATAAAGAAAATATTTACTTAAAAAACACAAAAAAAATAAATATAATGGCATGAAAAAGAAGTGAAATCAAAGTATTATTCCAAGTATATTTATTAGAGCAAGTAATATTATTTAAAAAACACAAAACATAAATATAACAGCGTGAAAAAGAAGTGAAATCAAAGTATTATTCCAAGTATATTTATTAGAGTAAGTAATATTTCGCAAGATATATATTTTGTGCGTGAATTAAAGGAATACAATATTTTATAAACTATCTCTCAAAATTGCAGTAGACCTAATATAGGATGCAGAAGACATTTAAAATGTATGAAATACAACGGCATAAAATGAAAATATAGAATACAATAGATAGCGTAACGAGAGGTGCAGAAATTGAAAAGGGTTTAGTTACATCGATAATAAGCAGAGACAACAATCGAAGATGGACATAATCTCCAGCAACATCCTTGGTGTGCCCGGCGGATGCTGCTGGAGATTATAGACGGAGAGCTCGGAGCCAAAAAAGTCTCTGAAATGACAAAAGCTAGTTTTTTGATAGTCGATTACAGTACTGGTGTACATGAATATGCTCTGGTCGGTCAGGCCCGGAGCATGTATGAAAAAATAATAATGTGCAATTCATTTACAAAGTTTAAAAAAATTTTTATAGGTACTTTATACGATATGAAACATAAAAATAGTCAGTCAACCATTCGATAGGACAACGCCCGTCGGTCAGCGTAAAAAAGTGTGAACATTGTGCGCGCGCGATCGGTGCGGCGGGCGGCGGCTCACACTTGTCTTCGTTATTGATTGACGTCATTCGTACTAATTTTAGTTTAAAATATAATTGAATTATTAATAATAATATTCCTAGTATTAATTTCCTATAAAAATCTGATTTTTAATTAAAAAAATGTAATTACAATCATTAGAAAATAAATATTGAGCAATTTAAGTACGTAAAAATTATTATAGTATTATATACAAAATTTTATTTGCAATAATGAAATTCATCAACTTCATTACCAAATTGAAATTCGCGCGTACAAAATGTGTGGTATAGTGACAGGTGAGAGGTAACAGATGAGACAGGTAAGAAACGAAACTTTTAAATGCTATTACTAAGTAAGTGTCGCTATTTCTTCTATGCGAAAATAGAAAGAGAGAAAATATCCGAAAATAACGGTTCATCTGCGAGGAGCGTCCTTTTCTGTGGAAGCGTCCTCGGAAGCGCCTCATGTGATCGTGCTTAGTAATATTGGTCGTGTATTTAAAAATGAGTAAAATTTGTGTGTTTTGTCATAAGAAAGCAGCTCCATTAACAGATTTTACGGAGGAAACTTTAAATACGTGTGAAAAGACTTTGCGAATTCGCAAAAAATATGAATTATTTTACAATGATGTGATTTTACCTGCAAACCCACAGAACATTGAATCCTATCATCTCGCCTGCTACAGAAAATTCACTGGTTTAAGTAGGAAGTACAGAGCTTTGTTGGCAAGGTAAGACACAATTTGTTTATTACTATAAACTTCACTCTTAAAAATAATTAAAAAGGAAAGCTTTCTTTCTTTCTTATCTGTAATGTTCAACTTTGTGTAACTCCGTTGTATATTCAGGGCTTGCCCACGCGTATGTATACATATATGCGTGTTGGTAAACAAGCATTCTACTTGTACACATACAGCTACGACAGCTGTTCTTTTCCCGCGCGTTTGTGTTTATAGAAGTATACTGTAATTCAAATATATTGTAACGGTTGCCCGTGCATTATAAGCATGGATTTTATATTTATAATTATTCACGTTAACTTTTTACGAGAACATATTTTATTTGTTCAATTAAATTATAGACAGTTGTATATAACAAATGAATTTCGTGTTAATGTAGCGAAACTGCAAGTGCTGGTCAGGTATTGGAGAGTACTCCGGATGATGCTGAGCCAGGATGTTCCCAAACAAGGTAGACAAAATATTATTGCACTTATTTCATTAATAAAAACATTGCAAATCAGAGTTTCATTTTTTTTGTATTTAAATTGTACAGTATTTTTGAAAGCAAGTAATCAATTTAATTATATAAAATAAAACACTTTTGATATCACAAACTTAATGTTGTTAAACCTGCATAATATTTACTATATTTTTAATAACTTTATAAGAAATGAATTTTATGTTAATGTAGGAAAACTACAAGTGCGGTTCAGGTATTGGAGACAACTTCAGATGATGCTGAGCCAAGATGTTCTCAAGCAAGGTATAAAATAATCTGTATAAATCTCGACCACTCTATATCCTTCAATCATTGTTAACATAATAAATTTAACATTTTTTTAGCGTTGATAATCTAAATATTGAAGAAGAAGTAAAGGCGAGCAACGTTTGTTTTATTTGTAATAAAGAAAGGAAAAAAGTACATTCACGTTGGCAACATTTACATACTTCTGATAAAAACAGTATTGCAAATACAATGAAGTCAATTGCTTCTGAGGCTGCCCGAGTAGAAATGAATCTAGTCGATCTGATTTATAACCTAGTAACTAGATAGTATTTACTACTTAAGTTTTTTAGCTCATCATTGATTAGTTACTGGCTAGTCACTACACAAAGAAAATGGTAATAGATGGCGCTGCTTTTCCTAAAATATATGATCTAGCTACTATCTAGCCACTAACAATTTTAAATTAGTCAATACTAGATTGAGGTTATATTATTTCATATTTTTTTTAGCTCATCATTGATTAGTTACTGGCTGTATATTTATAATCAGTTTCTGTGATCCAACTGTTGTCTAGTCACTACACAAAGAAAATGGTAATAGATGGCGCTACTTTTCCTAAATTTACAAAGAATTTAGTTTATGCTCCCAGTGGAAGAAATTGGGAGAAAACAAATAGATTATAAAGATGGATAAAAAAGAAAAAACACGTGAACGTGTACGAAAACATCGGCTCATTCAATCTGCATTGGCAAATGTTACTTCATGTTCTCGTTTTTCAGGTAGATATTATTCAGTATTATTCAGTAATCTTTTTAATTATACATAGGTTATACGTAATTATATGCATGAGTTATATATACTATAATATAAAATTAATTTTTCATTGTTTGATATTGTGTTATTATATTAATATTAAGATCTGTCTTAATTAAAATATTTATTTTTATAGATAAATATGTAGATACGAACTTAAATTATGAGGAAACGTTGCATCCTGATTTTGCAAAAAAACAATTGCAAGAGGGAGAAAGAATAAATGCAGTCACAAACACACAGACACATAATGATTCTCCAATCAGTGATAATATGGAATCTACAACACAATACTATAACATTAATACGTCTGATAATGATCATTCTAATGATACATCTGATAATGGTCATTCTAATGATACGTCTGATAATGATCATTCTAATGATACGTCTAATAATAGTGAGAGTAATGATTGTTATTTGGAATACCATGATGACACCATAAATGAATATTATATGGATAAATTACAAAATGATTCTGAAATTGAGGAATTAAGGAAATGGGCAGTAATGTGCAATATTCCATTAGCACATCTCGACAAACTATTACAAATATTACGAAAAAGACTTTTACCACAACTTCCCAAGAGTGCAGTTACTTTTTTAAATACTTCAAAAGCTACATATAATACAAGAATAATGAAAGGAGTAAAAGATTGTATTGGAGAATATATTTATTTGGGAATTCAAAATGGTCTCAAAAGATGCATAAATCCAAATGTACACGGAGATAAGCCTATATTTCTTCAAATAAATGTTCATGGCGCATCTCCATATCATTCAAGCACGAAGCAATTATGGCCTATATTGTGTAAAGTCATTTTTGATCCAGATATATATTCGCCTTTTCCTGTAGCATTATATTACGGAGATACAAAACCAGGCAATGTAGACGAATACATGAATGACTTTATTGAGGAAATAAATTTACTACAAAAAGATGGCGTACATATTGAAGAAAAGAAATATACAGTCCAATTAAAGCATATTATTTGTGATATCCCGGCTAGAAATTCTTAAAACAGATTAAAGGACACGGAGGATATGCAGCTTGTGAACGTTGTGAAGTATATAGAAAATGTCTAGGATTTCCTAATAAGCGTGTTGTATATCCTGATGAGGATTGTCAAAAAAGATCAGATCAATCATTTAGAGATCAGCGACAAAAAGAACATCACATCAATATGTCACCATTATTACGCATACAGCCATCAATTGATTTGATTTATGCTTTTCCCATAGATTATATGCATATGTGTTGTTTAGGAATTGTAAAAAGATTTTATGTGATGGATCTGATCTTTAACAAAACTGCTGTGCGACTTAAATCAACTCTTAAAGAAAAATTATTTAAACGAATAACATTTTTAAAATCCTGCGTTCCTGATGAATTTCAACGAAAACCTCGACCATTTGTTCCAAATATGAAAGCAACAGAACTTCGTTTTATAGTTTTATATGCTGGTCCTGTTATATTTAAAAATATTTTAAATCCTGATTTATACAAACATTTTCTACTGCTTCATGTCGCTTTGCGTATTTTATGCATGAAAAATTTCGCACAAGAATATAATGCTATTGCTCGATCCTACTTAAAAAATTATTTTTTACTTTTACCAAAGTTTTATGGACAGGAATCTCATGTACTAAATGCACATTATCTTCTCCATTTAGCAGATGATGTACAGCAAAATTATACACTCAATGATATTTCAGCATTTCCATTTGAAAATCACTTAGGATTAATTAGAAAATTATTACGTACTGCTAATAAACCATTAGCTCAAATATGTCGACGTATACATGAAAGAAATATTATTAACAAGAAAGCAGTAATTCCACCGGTATTAAGCGTTGTGAAACAAAAAAGAATTTCAGAAGATTGTCATTTATTATTAAAATTACAATATCGAAATTTTTCTATTAGTACAAAGCAACCAAACAATATATTCATGTTAAATAATAATACAATTGTACAAATAGTGAGCCTCAAGTATTATTATACATTGTCTAAAGATAACGTAAAAATAACTGGTGTACGTTGGAACAAAAAGAAACCTATTTTCCAATATCCAACAAGTTCTACAGATTTATATATGTGGCAGTTACAAATAAAACCATCCAAACATATTATTAAATTTCAACTGAAAGATATTAAATTCAAAATGGTCTTAATGCGTCTGCCTTATAAAAAAAGTAATTTGGAACACGAAAAAGTTTTTATTATACCTTTACTTCACTCGTAATATATAAAATAAAAATTATTTGAAAAATGAAATATTTATATCTTTATAATATTAATATTAAATTATATTAATTTTTGGTTTATTAATAGTAAACAAAGAAAATAAAATTCTGTTTTCAAATGTTTAACACAAAGCTATTTGCTATGAAACTGTAACGTACATATGTATAAATATATGTGAATATATATATATATATATATATATATATATATATATATATATATATACTTATACATATAGTATATATTTAGATTAGACTATATGTAAATGTGTCATAAAAAATAAAATAAATGTATGTTCAACACAAAATTAATTTTTATCATAAAGCGTAAATAATATGTAACGAATTATTTTCATGTATTTTTTTAAATTATTTATTTTTTTCTTCACTTTTTTTTCTTCATTTTCTTCGATTCCATTTTCTTCTATATCATTTTCAGGTCGCTTTTTTTCCCAATCTTTTGAGTTTGTTAATATTGTACCTATTAATTTACCTAATATTTTCTCCGAAAATGTTTGCTGCATATTTTCGCGTCTTGCACAGAATACTTCTAAAATTATAAATAATATAAGTATTAATTAGCAAAATATACTAGTATACTTCTTATATCAGTATACATGATAATAAACTAACCTATTATGCAATCATAAAAAAGTGACGGTTTCAGTGTGAATTTGTCCTTAATTTGTTTCACACATGTAAATTTTGTTGTTAAATCTTTGTGTAAGAATTTACGAATAACAGCAAGTAAGTTTTTGGATATTGCTGTTCCATCGTCTATGATAAATCCAACTGTTGCCATCTGAAAATATTTTGTTTTAAAAAATATAAGCTACATAAAATTACTCAAATTATATTGCAAATTACTTACAAAGTCTTTACGGATATCTTGATTTTGTAATAGTATATTCAATTTATCAAATTCTTCTTTTGTTTTAAGAGGCCATACAATATTATTTTCTTCACTCCAATGTGTAAGATTATTGTCATTTTCACTGCAGGATTTGTTTATCAGATAACGTTCAAATTTTTTTTTCAATATTCTCATGTCATTTTTTATTATTTGTTGATCCTGCTTCAATACTTGCACATCTAACAATATAGTCTTTAAGTCTAAAATTTAAAAATATTGTGAACTTAAAAAATTAAATTTTTACAGAAAACTATTTAAAACACTTATTGTTAACGTCATATAAATGAAAAATATAATTTCTTACATTTTTTCACATTTATAGACATATCATTAGTGACAGGTTCAGATGTTGGCTTTCTAATTTGTGCAGGTTTTTCTTTATTTGAAGTGGAAGGTCTCAACATAGCTTCTCCTTCTATGCATTAAAAGAAAAATACACATTTATATATTAATTTTATTTAAAAAAATATGTTTTACATACATACACAATTCTCTCTCTATATATAATTTATGTGATATTGCGTGAACTGTACCTTGAAACTCGTCATCTGTCATTTTTCGTTTTAAGTGTAATCTTTCATGTTTTTCGCTTAATGATTCCAATTCTTCTGCCTCATTTTCAGTTGATGAGTCTATTGTAAACATGCAAGTAATAATATTGTGTATATATGTCAATTACATATTTCAATTTCTGTGTTATTACACATATAATATTATTGTAACTACAAGTATTATTTTTAATCACATTTATAAAGCATGTATTAATAATATAATAATAATATGTGACAGAATTAAATAATAAAATTTGTTACCAGTAGATGAAGAATGTCTATTTGTAGGCAATAAGTTGCCTTTCATGTCATATAAAAGAGGTATTTCATGTTTCTCTGTAGCATTTGTACGAACATTAATATTTTTATCTTCTATGACAGTTTCTTCTATATCTGTGGTATAAATGTAATCTTCATGTGTCAATAATTTATCTATCTTTGACAAAGCTTCTGAATAAGTACCTGATATATAAGTAAGCATACGTTATGTTAAAAATAATAATAAGTAACTATTTATCAATTTTATCTTTAATTAACAATAAATTACCAGCACTCTCCAAAATATTTATTGCATAATTTGGCCAGTTATCTGGTGCATCTCCATTAGCTTTTACTAATTTATGCAATGCATTGCATTTTTTTCGTGTATATGGAGGTGGCATAAATTTAGCCATTATTTTATTTCGTTTTTTTTTTTCAATAAATATCCATGAAGAAGGGACACAGTCAATCGACTTTCTTTCATTGTCAACATCAATGAATTGTACAATATCAAATTTTGTATTTTTTCTCTTTACCGACATGCTATAAATGCAATATACTATGCACTTAAAAATCTGTAATGATGAGAAATAATGATATATTAACAATATAAAGAAACAAGAGACAACACGCGACATTTCTAAGATTACATTTCGAAACTTCTTCTCTGAAGAAAATTTCACTGAAAAGCCTATAGTAACATAAACATAACTGTATAATAAAATTTTTCTGAGAGAGAAAGTTTCAGAACGTAACTTAAAATACTAATAGATCAACGGAGAAGATGGCCAGATAATTTAATCTGACCTTGAATACTTACAATTAGGTTTAACCGAAAATGTACATTATGAGAAACAAAGTAAATTGATTGAAATAATGAAAGCATGTATATTTAAGAAACATGCGTACGTACTGCGTCATATATATTAAGAGTAAAATTATGTTATTACCTAACCTATCTGATAGCACACTATGATTTTTCTGAAGGTTTAAGTGTTACAATTTGCATACAGCTATTCAGCACACTGCAATCAGACCTTAGCTTTTTTATATTTACTTCTTCTATATCCACATGTAATTTATAAGATCACTCTGCCTGTTGCTTTGATGAAATGGACAGTTCACGTACTACGTGTACACGCTCACGTGTGTAGTGAAATAGGTTACCACGAAATAGGTTAAGTGTCATATATCGAAAGATGGCGCGAGAAATCTAAACTCATTATTCCATTTCAGTTCTTATATTTAAAATCATCTTAAGTACAGTCTTAAGATGTAATAAACCATAGCCATATCAACATCTTAAGACATTACTTAAGAACGGTCTTAAATAAATACACTATGAACCTCTTAAGTCTAATTGTAAGATGCAAATAGCAACTATCTATTGTAGCGCAGTATGAATATGAGAAAACTCGAACACCAAGGATCCCAGGTTCAAGTCCTACCAGGTAAGAAATTTTTTCCAAGAATATGAATTTATAAAATAATTAAATTAATTTTCAGGAGTATCTATGAGCTGGCAACATGTGGCAACTCATCCCTTATAAAGGAAAGAACACAAAAATACCTAAAGAACTAACTATCTAGTAATTAGATATCCATGATACAGAATTCTGAGCTACTGATATAAAGTAGTATATACAAAATAAATTTTTTTATTTTATTTACTATCTGAGTAGAAATCGAAACTCATATTTGTCTAGTCATGACATAGAAAATTATTTAATACATATCTAGTTTTTTTAGATAGATATTAGCTAAAAATGTAACGCTTATTTCACCTAGTAGCAATACAAAATTAAATGACTAATAGCTAGACATGAAAAATAACATCAGACTAGGTAGCTACTAGTTATTTTTTTATCTATCTATTAGCCAATTTATTTCGTATTGCTACTAGGTGAAATAAGCGTTACATTTTTAGCTAATATCTATCTAAAAAAACTAGATACGTACTAGATAAGACTCAACTATTTTATGTCATGACTAGATAGTCATGAGTTTCAATTTCTACTCGGGTGATGATATCCAAATGCTAGAAAAAATACAGGACCTCTTGGACAGAAACTGCATATTAAAATACCACCTGTGCTATGTTACTGATTACAAAAATGAATGTCGCCGTCATTTGGAAAAAGAAGCAAGCAATATTTCTAAAGAGAGACTATGCTATAAAGTAGCTTACGAAAGTGTGTGTTCCTATGTGAATAATACTATTATTCTTGAGAAAAAGTGCTGTAATATAGCACACTTACGGAATATGTTTATCGATCAGTTAGAAATTGAAATTGCCGAAAAAAATTTGAATGCTTCGCCTAGTTATTTAGCACCGTGATACTTTGAGAAGAAACTATTAAAAACGTTTCCAAAAATAATTAAAATAGTTTCAATCAACAAACAAAAAATTGTTATGCCAAGTACTGGACTTAAAATCGAAGATATTGATTTAGAAATGCTGCAAAAAGTTGACGCAATTGAAAGAGCTGCTTTGATTTTGCGACAAGAAATTTTGGCTATGGAAGCACAGAAACTTCCTTCTATATTAAAAACTAAGCATCTAATCGAAGGAGAATGCCCGCAAATGCCTGAAAATCTAATTGCTTTCTATCGCACATTACTATGTGGTACTCGTGCGCGTAGTCAAAAAAGTAATGTGCGCAGCAGACTAATTCAGTCTTTCTCAGAAGATGTCATCTACGCAATTACAAATGGGCGTATTAAGACTGCGAAACATATTACGTTAGGTATTGTAATTAAAAGCCTCACAAGCAGCAGAAAAATCGTAGATATTCTTAACCGATTCGGACATTGCTGTAGTTACACCGTTGTCGAAGAACTCGAAACTGAAGTGACTTATTCATCTAGTGAAGAAACGCAAATATGTCCAGATGATATTACGAGAAAACCGAATCTCAACACAGGATTAGCGTTTAATAATTTTGACAGATATGTTGAAACACTTACCGGCAAAAATACTTTGCACGATACTGTGGGCATCATATTTCAAAATATTCAGGAGGAAGAAATAGAAAATGAAGATTTCAGCATCGATGAATCGTCTTCGTCATCGACGTTAAGTAGAAAAAGAAAAAGGCATACTTATGACGCTATAACGGCAGATATACAACCGTATGCAAAAAAACCGAAAATGGTCGAAGTTCTGCAGGTATTGCCCGATGAAGTATATAATGACATTCCAAGTAGTTTTAAAACTCATAAAAATATACACTTCGCTTGGATATTATCTCATGCACTGAAGATTCCGAAAACTTCTATGTGGGTTGGGTATAATAGTTTGTTATTTAATGATAAAAGTACAAAACAAAAAATTTCATATTTAACAACCATTATAACTCATCTCCGACTAGTAATCATGTAGTCGCAGAAACAATGCGTCAAGCTCAGAAAGTTGCACTTGAATGTAATGAACCGTACATGCAAGTAACATATGACTTAGCTATAGCTAAAATTGCAATGCAGATTCAATCGACGGAGAGAGAAAATTCTCAGAATTTTAATAATCTTTTTATACATTTTGGAGCATTCTACATTCAGATGGCCTATTTCAAAGCTATTGGAAAGTATATAGATAGCTGTGGTCATAACAAATATAGTAGATACAGAATTGCTGGCAAGTGGTTCTTTGAATGGTTTTCTTAGTGGAAAACACTTTAACAGATGTAAGAGACTTCACCCATTACTAATAATAAGCCTAGCTTTGTCCATCTTGCATTTTGAAAGTTTTGTACAGTCAGGAAATATAGAAATAACTGAAAGCGTGTATAAATATATCGAGGGTTTTACGAAGAATCGCTCAATAGTACCTACCATTGATAATGTCGATTTATTGCATATAATTCAAAAGTATGAACAATATAGAAATAAAACTTTAAACGGCGAACACGGAAAGACTGCACAGTTCTACATGATATATATTAATTTGGTTAATCATTATTTAATGCTTAACGCCAGTATACGAACAGGTGATATAGAATTATTTAAAAGCACTTTGCCAAAAATAAATAATTTATTTTTTGTCTTTAATCAACAAAATTACGCTCGCTGGCTTGTTATGTACCGTAATAAATTATGTAGAGTTGAGGAAACTCATCCAGGACTCAGCTTACAGTTAGAAACGGGTTCTTTCGGAATAAAACGGACTGATAAGCATTTCTCAAAAATACCCATCGATCTCACGCTCGAGCAAACTATTAACGCAGATGCTGCGAGCTGATTAACTGGAATATTACATTTTACCAACTCCGCACCAGCTCGACGACGTTGGTGTAAAAGCCATAGTATGAGACAATAATATCCTATATATTACAACAAGCTGGCTTAAGACAAACACAAGATATTACAGCTGCTCTTGAAAAAAATCGCATCAAAAAGAGTACATTACAGCTTCAAAGTTTGATAGATGGAATCAAGAAAAATATTAATCCTTTTAATCGCACTTTAGACAATAATTTATTGTTTAACATTTCGACTGGTCAAGCCGCATCAGAAGCAGCAGCTAAATGCTTGTTAAATGTTGAAAAAGACGGCGAGGAATTAAGAAAAAAATTTATTTCTGAGTGTAACGAAGAAAGTACACGGTTCGAGACGAAAATTACAACTAATAAAGTTGTAACATTTACGGACAGTTAAAAAAAAATTAATGTTAATGGAAAGATCCAAGAAGTTAGAATGCAACGCGATCTTTTCGGGCGGTTTCTCGCTATTTCAGTTGAAGAAAACATTGATCTTGAGAAAGTTTTGTCGTACACTCAGAGAAAAAATCATTGTCATGGCAACTATAAGGTGACAACTATGCAAGTTGTATTCATAGAATTATTTTATATAGTTAAATAAACTATTTTATAGTTATTACAACTAAATTAATGGTTAAGAGAACTAATATATAATTGTTGCACAAACTTTATTGGAGGAATAACATGGACTATATAATTATAATTCCACAAACTGTTTAATAATTAGTGCAACTAAAGTAAGTGGTTAAGAGAACTAATATATAATTGTTGCACAAACTTCATGGGAGGAATAACATGGACTATGTAATTTTAATTCCATGAACTGTTTAATAATTAGTGCAACTAAAGTAAGTGGTTAAGAGAACTAATAAATGTGAACAAATAATACATCAACTTTTTTTTATGGGTTATAGAAATCAAAATACTATAGTGACTTGAATGAATATATAAATATTGTGAGACTTATTAAATAACATGATTAATGTAACTATATTTATAACGTTATAGTTGTTGTTCTATAACATTATTACGAACACTATATTTTTATGGGTTATAGAAATCAAAATACTATAGTGACTTGAATGAATGTATAAATATTGTGAGACTTATTAAATAACATGATTAATGTAACTATATTTATAACGTTATAGTTGTTGTTCTATAACATCATTACGAACACTATATTTTTATGGTCATTATTATGAAGACATTTAGTTGGTTGAAATATGAGAGTCACGATACCATCAGAAATATATGACTATAGCCGGCATAGCCACGACCGTGGTCATAGCTACGGCATAGCTACGTCATAGCTCAAGAGAGAAGGAGACAGCAGATCGTATGTCTGTCCTATTCTTTTCGCTCGAAGCTTGTCGACACGCCGAGCATACACGGACTTCGTTTGTTCGTTCTTCAACTATTGCAAACAGCTACATTTGCTGGTCGCAACAGTCTCAGTGCTTGAATGAGTGGATTGAATGCAGTGGAAAGAAGAACATTGTCGCATTGTTGTTTATTAGTAGAAGGTAATTATTATAAGCTCTTTTCATGCTTTAAGGAGGTTGGTTGCGTCCCGTTGCGGGGCAGGCGGTGCGACAGGGGGAAAGCAAGGTTATTCTCCCCAAATACGTTATTATCCACGTTGAAATGTGGCAATAATACTTATGGCTGAATTCGGGGAGCGTGCTATTAGCGCTATTTGCTTATTCTATCTTTGTTTTACACCTGATGAGTGATAAAGATAGAATGATGCAATAGCGCTAATAGTGCGCTCCTCGAACGCAGCCTAAATGTGGTCCTGTTTTATTTTTACAATTTCTTGATAACTATAAAGACAAATCATTTCAGTCTTCGAGAAAGTTCTTCCTAAATATGTAAAGAATTATTTGCACCTATTTTCATTAAATTCTTATCATTTTTAATATGCTTTCGAGAGTTACATTACAGGTTAGGTAACATTTTTGCTGTGTCGCCCGTGTATAAGATAGAGACAAGAGTAGGGGAGACCGGGGCTAAACCGCCAGTTTTTTTTCGGTGCTGATTTTTAACAACAAAATAAATAATTTTAGTTAAATGTGGTATACCACTGTAAAGAGTGAACCTTTAGCTACAAAATTTATATAGGAAATTTTTATCTATGTTGCTATGTTTAACCGGAATAGAGCAAAAACGACAACGGTGGAAAAATTGAAATCTCAAAAATGCCGGGGTTGAACCGCCACCCCCCCGGGGCTAATCCGCCACACTGCATTTTCAATACATATACGTACATCTAATCCTGAAAAATGATAGGATACATTTTAAAAAATTTATTACAAATTTTTATGCGAAACATTTTTTTTACTTATTCCATAAAACAATTTAGGCACGTGAATACAGATCCTGACAAGCGCACGCATGTGTTGTGTCTACGCTCGCACGCAATGCACTGTTTCCCATATGCTCTGTTTATTGTCAACTTCTCTGAGCACACGCAGCACGTATTATTCAAGTCTTCGTCAGAATCCGACCGCTGCTGCTTCCTTGATTTCGATTTACGCCCACTGCTTGTCGAAGGCTGCGGTTTTGTTTGTGTGGCATTTTTTTCAAGTCGTTCAACGTGGTTCTCCGGACATCGAATTGTTTTGCGGCTGCGTAAAGCACTCATTTTATCTTTTCTCACCGCAAGAACTGCCTTCTTGAGTTGCTCCTTGTCGACGGGAGTCGTTTTGCGACGAAACGTGCGTACCATTTCCCTCCTATACAAACTGACGCACGTGCAAGGGAAGACAGAATCACGCTCGAGGGAAACCTAACCTGAAATCGTCGTGAGCTGAAGTCGTGCGCCCGGCACGCCACAGTGACGAGACTGGCGGACCAGCCCCGGGTGCTTACTGGCGGATAAGCCCCAAACATAAGTTTCAGGTTTGATCGCCCACGAAATATTAGACATCAACGATAATGAAAAAACTACACTGAATTCGTGTTCAGCATGCATTACTCTTTATAATCACTTACTTTGAGATTCGGTGATACAATAATATTCAAGATATTACAAAATTTCCACGCGCAGAAAATTTCACTTTCACCTTCCGAAAACACGTTTGCCCTCGTAAAAATCATAACAGGTAACCTGCCGAAACTCCGTTGGTCACATGGGTACCATAAGCAGCGTTTACAATATTAATAGCGAGTTCGCACAATATACAGGTTCCGAGATATTTGATTTGGCGGTTCAACCCCGTTGGCGGTTTAGCCCCGGTCTCCCCTATAACTTCAATAATTAATTACTCGACAATCATGCAGACAATTATCTTCAACTTTGACATGGACGACAGATTCTCATAGACGAATATCCTCCATAAATTTGAACTAATTCTTATCAAATTGATTTGAGCAACCACCCTCCTTAAATAAATTGTGATTTATGGGTCGATTTTACCATCTCCGATTAACTGTACCCTTCGATTAAACTCACTCTTCGTATCTTTCTCAGGGGGACAGTTAGAAAGAGCTGAAGAGTGAGTTTAATCGAAGGTTACAGTTAATCGACGTTGGTGAAACTGGCCCTATGTAATAGTTTTTTTTAATAATTCAACAATTTTTTCAAAAATTGCAACCGTCATATTTATGAAATAACATAAATACTTCGAAGAAATCGATGAATTATAGAAAAAATTTTGGTTCTTAAAAATTCTTGAATTAAGTAAACTAGAATTAAAATAATCCTCTGTGCTAATAATTTCAAAAATTGTCTAATTGGTTACGATTCCTTGAGATTTAGTTTCTTCGAATTATTTTATTTTTTGCTATGCAACACAGTGCTGCGTGGCAAGTAGATTAAAAGCTACTAATAATTACAGGGTGATTAAAAGTTATATAAATAAACAAAATGACAACACCTAATGATGATAATAATACTGCAGGACCTTCAACGTCTAACATTTATATTCAAAATATATCTGTCGACACCAGTAATGAAGATAATTTTGTTCGTGACAAATTGAAAGAATGGAATCATGAAAATTATATTGAAGTATTCACCAGTAAGTGTGTGTATATAATTCCGTTTATTTATATTTAATTAATACGTTATTTGTGCTCTTTATTTTGCAAAAATTATTTTTAATTATCTGCTGTTAATTTCTTTCTGGTGAATATTTTTTAATAATTTTATTAATTTGTTTATAAAATTATTTTATTAATTTTTACAGATTATTGTGTTCCTTTCTGTGATAACTACAGGGGGTCCTGTAGTAACTACACAAATGTAATATTTACTGGCTGTAGTTTCTTTCCGTAAGGGGTATACAGCAGTCTTTAAATATTTAACCCCTTCACTGCATATATGCTTCACTGACAGTGAAGGGGTTAAATATTTAAAGACTGCTGTAGGTATACGATATAATTTTTCCTACTAAATCGTATGTGAAACATTTTGCTAGCAGTTATAGTGTTTATGTAGTGTCAAATATTGAACACTGCATGCTATACTTATATAGCTAGTTTACAATAGTATATATTTCTACGCAACAGTTACATTGAGTAGAAATATATAATAATAATGTTATTATACTATTATTTAATGTAAACTGGGGTATGATTATCAGAGAAATGTCTCACATGCGATCTAATATGAAAAATCATGTTGTGTACAACAGGTTGTAATTGTAATTTAAATTGATAAGATTAATTAACCAAAAGTTTTTGTTTTCAGCACATAATAAGCCAACATGTAACAGTTGTTACATTATATTAATAGGAGATATGACGCCATTAATGTGTGGCCACGTTTATTGTAATTATTGCATAGAACGGCTCCCATTTTCCGTCGATGGTCCCCTTCCCGTCAACTACTGCATAAAATGCAACAAATGGAGAATGAAATTTTTATTATGTAAGTTTAAAAAATATTGTATTTATCTTTGCTCTAATAATTGTTATTATTCGTATACAATAAAATTACTTTATATTTTGTAAAATATATAAAAACGGTTATACACACACATATATAAATATATATTTATATATTATATGTTTAATAAAAATTAAATATATTTACAGGGCAGTCATAGAAATAAAAATAGATAGAGAAGGTCTAAAACAAGGCAGATAGAAGAAAAGTAATAAGGGAAACGTCCCAATACCCGAACATGTACCTATATCCGAACACCTTTATTATTTATAAATATAACGCGAATTAAAATCAAAGATTAAAGTATTTTTTCTTGTAGTTTGAAACTTCAGTTATAATATCCAAACGTTTATTTTCATAAATTTATATTTTTTTAAAGGTATCCAGACACAGATACGTGTTCGGGTATTGGTACATTTCCTATGCTTAAGTGTTCGGGTATTGGGACGTTTCCCTTATCTAAAGAAATAATAAGGATTATAATTATCTTTTTTATTATAATTTTGTATTACATATATTTATAGCCAAAAACGTTTTTAATTTGTGATACATGTTTATTAGAAGTAAAAATAATTTTATATTTTTGTACTTAGGAATAAAATATATTTTTTATTGCAATATATTTATAAATATCATGCATTTATTTCTCTCTTCAATAATTAAATTTAATAACGACATAAGCAATAAAACGACAAAAGTTTCTTTAAAAACGAGCTATACGACACAAGCTATACAACGACAAAAGCATTTACGGTAATTCTTCAGTTTACCTCAGCACAGATATCGATAAAATTAGGCTTATTCGACGCGTTTTTGCACGAAACGAACGAATCTGGCAGAAAAAAGTGTCGCTCTGCCCCGCGACGCGAGATTATTAATCGTTAAAGTTGACAGGAATCAGGTTATGATTCCTGTCATACCGACGACATGTAGCAACACTGAACATGCCCTGCGGCCATATGCGCATGCTCAGTGGCCGCACGCGCATGCTCAGTGGCCGCACGCGCATGCAAAAGTGCGCCAATTTGAAACTTGTGTGCAAAATAAGAACTAGAATAAAACAAATGAAGCGCGCTAAAATCATACGTGAGTCGCAGGCACGTGCAATAATGTTAGGCCTATTAGAATTTTCGCATCTAACGTATAATGAAGTAGAATTAATAGATTTTTTAATTCAGCATGGCGTATTAGCAAATACAATTAAGTGTAGTCAGTGCGGTAACGATATAAACATCGATAAAGATACATTAACATATCGATGTAGAAGACGATATTACATAAAAAATATACATAAAAAACGTGTCTGCAAACAGTGCAATTTTTACAAAAGTGCGAAAACTGGTACTTGGTTCCACAAAAGTCATCTAGACATTGCTCCTATTTGTAAAATAGTAGCATGTTTTTTAATGTTACGACATCCACGTCACGATGACACAATGGATGAAACTGGCGTAGCATCAGCCACGATTACAGATTGGTTCAATTTTTGCCGAGAGGTAATTATGTCTTAATTTATCTTAATAATTGCACTGTATAGTAAAGAAAAATATGTAATAATTAATGTCGAAAACTAAATGTTAATATTATTTTTTTACTTGCAGGTCTGTGTGTTCTGGGCAGATAAACATAGCGTAAAGCTTGGTGGCCCAGAACGCACAGTTGAAATCGATGAAGCAAAAATTGGAAAGCGTAAATACAATCGTGGCCGATTTGTAAAAGGTAACTGGATTTTTGGAGGATACGAGCGAGATTCGAAGAAGATCTTCATCGTTCCAGTCGAGGATCGGACAGAAAAGACACTCCTGGCGTGCATCAAGGAATGGATTCTGCCAGGAACCACGATCGTGTCAGATTGTTGGAAGTCTTACAATTGCTTAAGCAATGAAGACTTCCAACATCTGACAGTAAACCATTCCTACAATTTTGTCGATCCTGAGAGTGGTAAAAAATTTTGAAAATATATATAGATAGCTAATTATATTATTAATGTAACACTATAATCTAATATATTTTTTCAATTTACAGGTGCACACACTCAACATATAGAGCGCGTTTGGAGAGAGGTTCGGGGAAATATTCCAAGATACGGAACTAAATCCGAGCACTTTCTTGGATATTTGTCCGAATATCTTTTTAAACGCGCCTATAAACGACTGGAACGTATAGAAGCCTTCTTCGAGATCATCGCGGAGATGTATCCTCCAATGTCCACTACCGAGGACCAGCCAGTTTCATCCGAACCGGGACCAAGTACAGCACCTTAAAAACATCGCACTTTTTGGAGACACGTTTTTTATGTATATTTTTTATGTGATATCGTCTTCTACATCGATATGTTAATGTATCTTTATCGATGTTTATATTGTTATCGCACTGATTACACTTCATTGTATTTGCTAATACGCCATGCTGAATTAAAAAATCTATTAATTCTATTTTATTATGAATTTATTCTCCAGAATGACTGGTCAATCATGCAGAATAATCAAGCGTCTTGATTCAAGCAGTTAGGTATCACGCTGGGAGTTTCTTTAGTTTTATTATGCGGGGGAAGGGGCTCCGCCGCAGGCGGAGCCCCTCCCCCGCCTAATTGCGTACTGTTTATGCACATGTGTATACAGTACATGTGTATAAATAGTACGCAATTAGGCGGGGGAGGGGCTCCGCCTGCGGCGGAGCCCCTTTCCCCGCATAATAAAACTAAAGAAACTCCCAGCGTGATACCTAACTGCTTGAATCAAGACGCTTCCAAGCATCTCGATTCAAGCAGTTAGGTATCACGCTGGGAGTTTCTTTAGTTTAATTATGCGGGGAAGGGGCTCCGCCGCAGGCGGAGCCCCTCCCCGCCTAATTGCGTACTATTTATACACATGTACTGTATACACATGTGCATAAACAGTACGCAATTAGGCGGGGGAGGGGCTCCGCCGCAGGCCCCTTCCCCGCATAATTAAACTAAAGAAACTCCCAGCGTGATACCTAACTGCTTGAATCAAGACGCTTGGTTATTCTGCACGATTGACTAGTCATCATATTTAAAATTGGCGCACTTTTGCATGCGCGTGCGGCCACTGAGCATGCGCGTGCGGCCACTGAGCATGCGCATATGGCCGCAGGGCATGTTCAGTGTTGCTACATGTCGTCGGTATGACAGGAATCATAACCTGATTCCTGTCAACTTTAACGATTAATATCTCGCGTCGCGGGGCAGAGCGACACTTTTTTCTGCCAGATTCGTTCGTTTCGTGCAAAAACGCGTCGAATAAGCCTAATTTTATCGATATCTGTGCTGAGGTAGCTAAACTGAAGAATTACCGCATTTACATTAGTTTTTTATATTCCTCGATCGATCGACACATAGGACACTTAACCGTTATTGAGTCGTTTTCACGTTCTTCTCCATAAGTGTAATATATACATTTCAAGGCACAAGTATAGCATATCATGTGTCCGCAGGTACATGTGCCAAAAGTATCTTTTTCCACCTCTTCACAACATATTGGACACTTTAACGACCTATTTAAATTTACATGTCGCAAATTACAATTTTCCCTATTGCAATTGTCATTCTTGAAGTCTTTACAAATATTTGTATTCTGGAGGGTCCGGCCAACCTCTTGCTTCAGGTATTCAGTAGCTTTCCCTGTAGCTTCGTATCTGGCCTGCTCGACACTTGTCACGTGGATGAATGGACACATCTCCCTGCTGCACGTGGTGTTTTGATAATTATAGCAATATTTGTACTTATGTACAAATGTGCAATTAATATCGAAGCAGCAACCTCTTTTGAAATTGTTGCAGATCTGCCAGCTGTTTCCTGGAATATTTTTTGTATATCATTTTATTGCATATGTATTAAACCACATAAAATATTGATAAAATAATAATATAATCATAACATTATGATATAAAACGTCATAACCTCTTATGATATTTAAAGTTATAATATAACAAACCTGAGCCGTAAAAAGACATTTTCTCAGATAAGGAAAACGTTCTTTAACTGTTCTCACAAAGGTTGGGCGTTAGCAACTCCCGATTTGTCGACACGAAACTTCGCTCGTGATCTTTACAAGACTCTTCGATTCTTATAATCGATAGCGCTTCGAGATGGCGCATTGACATAAAGCATGAATTATACATACGTACTTTCTACATGTAAAAGTAATCGACAAAAATTAGAAGGATAGAACGCGAAAACGGCTAATACCTATCAATCCTTTCTATCCAATGCTGATGTGATATATTGAAGAAAAAGAAACGGAGATTGGTCATTTCTACGCTCTTTTTCTTTTAATATAAATTTCCAGCAATAAACTAATATACATATTTACACTACAGAGAACAAATTTAAGTTACATATTTCTTTGTAATTACACAAATATTATATAATATAAAATGACAAAAGCGCATATGATCGCGCTATATTCCATAGCGATATATGAAGTGTACTATTGTACTACGTAATATTACAAAAATTTGATTAATTACATAAAATATATAAAATATTGCATTACTTACGTAATTTTTCACGAAAAATAAAATATATTCACACAATAGAAGACAAGTTTACTCATTTTTTTGGTGTATTAACACAAATCTTGTAAAGTTACATATAAAATAACAAAAACGCGTATGATCGCTCTATATTTCATAACAATATATGAAATATTACCATTGAACTACGTAATATTACAAAAATTGGATTAATTATACAAGATATGTAAAATATTCCATTTCTTACATAATTTTCCATAAAAAATAGAATATATTTACACAATATCCCAAGTAGCAAAACAATATTTTTTAAACGTTTTTAAAAACATTTTTCGTAATGAAAAAAAAAATATTTAAAAAACGTTTAAATTAATGGGATAGTGCGTTTTTTTCTTATTAAAAAAATATTTATTTTAATATTGTAAAAAACGTTTTTTTAACATTAAAAAAATGTGTTTTTAATATTAAATAAACATTAGTTAACATTAAAAAACGTTTTTTTAACATTAAAAAAGTGTTTTTAATATTAAATTAAACGTTAGTTAACATTGAAAAATGTTTTATTAACATTAAATAAATGTTTTATTAACATTAAATAAATGTTTTATTAACATTAAATATACGTTTTTTTAAATTAAATAAATAGGAGTCGCGTTTGGTCAGTTGAGGAGAGTAGACGTGGAGAATCAGGTGGAATTTGGAGAGCTGGAAGAGGCGGTATAGTGGAGAGAAAATGGAGAGTAGTAGGAAGTAGGAAAGAGCGGAAGCAAGGCAATAAGCAGAGATACGGTGAGTCAAAAGTAGGAATTAGGAAGGTATTAATTAATAGATCTAAAAAGTCAACAGGTGAGAAGGTTAGGACGGCAGGAGAAGGCGCGTAAACGGGAGAAGTGGACAGGGCGTCACCTGTCGGAGAAAGCAGGAGGTAAATTACCGACAGGGAAAGAGCGGATAGAGGTAGTTGGAAAAGGCGGAAAGAGTAGACGTAGAGGGAGCCGCGGCAAGTGTATAGTAAGTGAAGGTGGCGAATGGAGGCAGGGAAAGAAGGAATAATAGAAAGTAGACAGAGAAGCGACAAGGAAAAGAAAGGAGAAGAGGAAGGAAAGGAAACGAAGGGAAGACCAACAAAAGCGGAAGAGCTGGCCAAACTGAAAGGAAGAGCAGACAGCTTAGGAGCAGGGTCAATTAAAGATTACATACAGAAGAGGAAAAGAGAAGGAGCAGAGGAAGAAATAGCCAAAGCAGAGAAAGAATTATTGGAGAAATTTAGCGAACCAAGGAAGGTTGGCAGATCACCACCAAATAAAATCAAGAAAGGAGAGGAAGAGGAAGAAAACATGGCAGCAGAGGGGATCAAGGAAATTCTAAGGAAACTAGAGGAACAGGAAGTAGAAAGAAGAAAAGATAAAGAAGAGATAAAAAAGAAAATAAGAGAGCTGAAAGAAGAATTTAAAAGGAGAGAGGAAATTTGGGAACAGCAAAGAGAGTCGCTGGAGGAAAGAGTAAAAAAGGTAGAGGAGAAAATAGAAAAAGCAGAATTGAGCATAGAAGACAAGAGCGAAGGAAGAAACTTAATGGAAAAAATGAAAGAAATGGAAAGAAATATGGAAATGGCGGAGAGAAGAAGGAGGAAAAATAATATAGTTGTGAAGGGGACAGCGATAGGAAGCGAAGCAGGAAAGAAAGAGAAAGTAGAGAAGATGATAAGCGAAATAAATGAGATGAAAATAGCCATCGAACAAGTACATGAAGTAGGAAAAGGAAGTAATAAAATGACAGTGATGAAATGTAAGAGCTGGGAAGACAAAAGAGAAATAATGACAAAAAGAAAGGAGCTGGGTAAAAAATATGAATGCTATCTGGACGACGATCTAACTAGATTGGAAGGGCAGATACAAAAAGAGATAAGAAGAATAGCAAAAGAAGAAAGAGAGGCAGGAAAGAAAACCACGATTGGATACCAGAAGATGTGGGTAGATAATAAAGAGATGAAATGGAACGAAAGTAAGGGGAAACTGGAGGAAGAGAGTGGGTTTCGAAAGTAGTAAAAGAGAGAAGAGAGAAAGGGAGGGAAGAGACATAAGGAGCGGAGGGAGAGGAGAGGAAATATGGAGAGGGAACAAGGAAAAGAGCAAGCAATATGAAGAAAAAGAGAGTACAATAAGCATAGGCTTCTGGAACATAGCTGGACTAAAGAGAAAAAACGAAGAATTCTGGAAAGAAATGGAAAGCTGGGATATAATAGCGATGCTAGAAACGTGGGTAGAGCAAAAGGATTGGTGCAAAGTCAAAGGAATGTTATCAGATAAGTACGTGTGGAAATGCCAACCTGCGACAAAAGAAAAAAAGAAAGAAAGAGCAAGAGGAGGGATAATAGGTGTTAGGAAGGAAATGGTGGCAGGTGGAATAGAAGAGAGGGAAGAGGAAGGAATTGTAGAAAGAATAGCAAAGACGAAGGAGGGAGCATGGAAGATTATAGCGGTATATGTGAACAACGATATTGAGAAGAAAATAAAGTATATAAAGAATTTCACAAGCGAGGGAGGATTAGGGGAGCAAATAATAATAGGAGGTGATTTTAACGCAAGAACTGGGGAAGAAGGAGACCTGACAGAGATAATGGGGGAAAAGAGAAAATGGAAGGATAAAGAAATTAACACGGAAGAAAGGAAACTGCTGGAGTTTATTGAGGAAGGAGGGTTAGGAATAATGAACGGAACAAAAGGAGACACTGAAGGAGAGTTCACATTTACAGGAGGGAGGGGAGAGTCGGTAATTGACTATATAATCGGTAACCAGGAGGTATGGGAAAAAACAGTGGAAGTAAGGATTGGAGAGACTGTAGACTCAGATCATCAGCCCGTAACAATAAAGATAAAAAGAACAAGTGAGAGAGGAGAAGAGGAGAGAAGAGTGAGGAAAATAATGAATTGGTCGAAGGAAGGAAAAGAAAGGTACAAAGAGAGAATGAAAGAAGAGAGGATAGAGGGTACGAGCATAGAGGAAATATTGGAGGAAATAAAGAAAGCGACAAAGCGAGCCGCGGATTGGAAAGAAATAAGAGAAGACAGGAGAGCAAAGAGAAAAAACGGATGGTGGGATAAAGAATGTGCAAAACTAAGGAAAGAAGCACGTGAGAATCTGGCGAGATGGAGAAGAGGAGATGCAGACAAAAGGAAGTACATAGCAAAGAAAAAGGAATATGAGGAGAAAATAAAAGAAAAGAAGGAATCAGAAAAGGAGAGAATAATGAAGGCAGCGAGAGAAGCAACTAATGAAATGGAAGTATGGAAATTTATAAACAGACAAAGGAAAAGCAGGAAAGAGGTATGCGAAGAAATAACGGAGGAGCAGTGGAATAAACACTTCATGGAACTACTGGATGGAGTTATGACGAAGCCGCGTGAAAAGGACAGGAAGAGAGAGGAAAGAGTAGGGAATAAAGAAGAGCAGGGAGGAATAAGAAGGGAAGAAGTGGAAGAAGTAATCAAAGAAATGAAAGAGAAGAAAGCTACAGGTACGGATGGACTACCAAACGAGGTATGGATTTATGGAGGCGAGAGACTGAGAGAAAAAATATGGGAGGTATGTGATAAAGCATGGAGAACGGAGGAGATAGCAGAAGACTGGAAAGAAGGAATGAAATAGAAAGAATGCACGAAAGGTATATAAGGTGGACATTAGGCCTGGACTGGAGTACATACGCCTGGATATATGATAAGAGAGGAAACTAAAAGAGATAAAAGAAAAAACCTTAAACGGGCATTAAGAGCACAAGCGTGTCGTTGAAACGCTAAACTTTATTCTCAAAAGTCAAAATTAACGAAGTCAAAATTACCGAACGTTTCGACCCTTCTTTGGGGTCCTCCTCAGCGAAAATCATACATCTAAAATTAATACAAAATTGGTCTGACGTCGCAAACATACATACAGATATTCTACCGCCGTAAACAACAAATCATCGCTGGTCAGTTATGTTAGATGTGTGCTCCGACACGTTCCAGAATATCGTCGCATAGAAGTTTCCTGGTTGGAGCGCCAGGAAATTTTCAAACGGATGTAATGTCGTTGTCATTGTGACGCAACGCCTGTGGACAAATTCGGGGTACCGTCCTCTCTCAATATTCATACAGGAACAAAATATATAACACAAAAGATATCAACCAAGGTAACTCACAGATTTAACATACTGGACAGTAGTCAAGTCGCAACGCCACGTCAATCAATTACAGGGATCGGTGTGTCTCGGAGGACGTTCGCACAGAAAATGGCACGCTTGCCTTATACAAGATATCGACGACATAAGGAAGCGGGGGGAAAAGGTCACGCGTTGTTTAAAACAAGTCCGCGTAACAACAATAATTTTAGACTTTAACAAGTCCGTCGATAACACTAATATATGTTTCTGGTATATCTTCCGTATCCGTCTGCAAATTTAAACCTTCTCTTTGCCTTTTTATGTAAATCATTTCTGATATTAAGCGTTTACTCAGGGACGGTTCTTGGTCTAATATTTCCACCTCTTTCCAATTGAAATCATGGTTATACTGCAATCTGTGGTCTGTTAAGACCGAATGACCCGCACCACTCCTTCTGATATGTGAGTTATGTTCTTTAACTCTCGTTAAAAGTTGTCTCCCTGTTTGACCGACATAGGAAGCCTCACAATCATTACAATTAATCTTATATACGACATTCCTATGCGATAATCCAGGGAGAGTATCCTTGTGAACTCTGATAAATCTGTTCAATTTATTAAGACTGAAATACGAGAGCTTTATATTAAGATCCTTGGTTAAATTTTTATATTTCTCAGTCAACCCAGGAACGTATGGTATCGTGAAATATGGAACTTTATTATCAATGCTCTCATCGTTAGTAACGTGTCTATCATTCAGCAAAAATCTCAAGCGTTCATGTATTGTCTTAAAAATAAATTCCAACGGATAACAATTATTTATCAGAATTTGAATCAAATATCTTATGTTTTGTTAAATATGGCGCTCAGATATGAACACTATAGAGAGCGGTCGGATCGCTCCACTCTACAACTGCTGCTTCCACGGCGCGATATTCATTCCTTCAGGAGACATCTGAGTACACGGATCGCGCTTCAGATTATACATTGCTGCCGAAAGTTTACTTATTACATATTGAAAGTATACTTGTATTAAAGTGTGTGAATGTGATACAAATAAACACGGAAAGTGTTAATGAGAGAAGGTGTTGTTGCTTTGTCTTGAATCCAATTATCAAAAGATTATGGAGACCCAGCAAGCTTCCACGGCGCAGGACGGGGCTGCAGGAGTTGAGGCCATGGAGATATCGAAAGCCGATGACAAGGCGGGTAAGTGGAAAACTGTCTTGAAAGTGTTATACGCGAGTGAACGGTCGAAAGAAGTGCGTTAATTCGGGAGTGCGTGTTTAACAAATTTTAGAAAGAAGAGCGAACGTAAAATATCTCACGCAAAAGCTTCTAGTTTGCACGCGACAGTTTTCCCTAAAAACAACACCGATAGTTTTTCGAAAGTGTAAAATCAGCGGTAATCGAAAGATTGAAATCGGAAGTGAAACGCGTTTAAATTGTTGCAACAGTGAACGAAAGAAGCGTTAAAAGTGATTGCACGAAATATAAAATCACGGTAAAAGAAAACGAAAGATCGAAAGCATAGAGATTTAAAATGGCGTCGGAAGAATAAAATCACGTTGGAAAGAAAAAAAGTCAAAAGAACAATGCTCTCTTCTCGGGAAAACAAACGCCGGCCGGGACAGGCTTGAGCGGGCGCGCGCTCGAGGTACTAGGCCGCGCGCGCGCGCGCGCGCGCGAGAGAGAGAGAGAGAGAGAGAGAGAGAGAGAGAGAGAGAGAGAGAGAGAGAGAGAGAGACAGAACGAAAACAAACGCACGAGGCAGAGCTGTAGCCTGCAGCCGCATACATGTATATATATATATATATATATATATATATATATATATATATATACGCGAAACATCGATCGGGTCGATGCGAGGAGCCGAGCGCCGCAAGTGTGCGAAGGAAGGGGAACTCGTGAACGCGAATATGTGTGTGTGCGCATACTGCGAGTATAGATGACTCGCCGCGGAGCGGAGACAACCATTTTCGCTATACTCGAAAGTAAGCCGTCGGAAGGAAGGCAAGCGCGTTGAGCGTGCATGCGTGTATGTGTATGTATGCGGTTGGTAGTAGACGCAACCGTATGGCAATAATGCTACACACGTATATGGGCGCATGTGCGTGTGCACAAGTATATGTATGTGTACATGTGTATATATATGGATGAGAAAGAGCGTACGTATGCGAGCACGCGTATGTACGTACATGTATACATACTTATTTAATAAATTTGAATTCAAATAAATAAAGGAAAAATTGAAAGTTTAATTTTGAATGGAAAGCTAAATTGGAAAGTTATATTTGAACGGAAAGAAAATTGAAAGTTTGTAATTGAACGAAAATTTGAAAGATTAGTTTGAACGGAAAGTTAAAATTGAAAGATTAATATTCGAACGGAAAGTGCAAATTGAAAGACGAATTAAATAAAAAGCAAATTGAAATAAACTCAACCAAACTAATATACACCTTGCTTATTTTAGATCGATCAACTCTGATCCTCTTCATGAAAACTCAGGAAGAGATTCTGGGATTCAGAGAGTATTTTGCAAATGAGAAGGTGACGGTGCACCTGGACAACACCAAGATTTACTTTACCACTGAGAGTGGCTTTATAAAAAATATCGGTACTATTATTGTTTTTATATTTTTAAATATATTAAAGCATGTACTCGCTAATACTTAATTAACTTGTGTTCGGTTAAGAGGGTAATTAGTTATATGAGTCTGAGAAAGTATTGTGGTTATCTTGTGTTCGGATGCCATAGTACTGACTCGTTTTTGTTCAATTGACTTGTGTTCGGTCAAGAGAATAAAAATAATAGCTGACATAAAGGCAATATTTTGACCCAATAATATTAAATATGTATCTTCTGGTGTGTCTAATTTTACAAAAATAAGCTTATAAAATTGTACAATAAATTGCAGAAAAATCCGAGGCCTCAGAAATAGAGCTAAAACTGCTGGAAGAAGAGCTGAACAAACTAAATGCAGCAGGAGAAGAATTGTATCTTCCCTACTGCATATCGAAAGAAAATCAGGAGGAAGAAAAGACCGAAAGATTGAAAGATGTGTTTTTGAAAGATCAAGAATCTGCAGGAATCGAAAGTTCAAATGAAATCGCGTTATCTAAATACGTGATGGAGTCGAAAGAAATGAAAAATCTAATGAAAAGTACTCCGAAAATTGCCAGTATCGAGAAAATAAAACCTCATAAAGTTTTATTTAATAGAGACTTTCTGAATAACACTCAGAAAAATTCTACAGAATTCGAGGATAAACTGAAAGTAATAACCGAAAGTTACGAGGAAAAATTGAAAGAGGCCGAAAGGAAATCGAAAGAAGAAATGGAAGAAAAACTAAAGGAAATGAATGATCTGCTAAAATCCACTCGAGCAGAGTATGATGGTTTAGTAGAATATGGTAACCAAACCAAAAACTTCATGAGAGAAAAATTGGATGGAGTAAAAATAAAAGATACTCGAACGAGCTCTCTTCCAAACATGCCCGGAAGATCCACAACCGTAAGTGATTCAAATTCGAAAGTACAAAACTTAGATAGTAATTCAGAAATCAACAATGTAAATTCTTTAATTTTGAATGAAATTGATAAACGATTTAAAGAACGCGAAAGTATTGCGAAAGACTTCTTGGAATCTAGAAATACCAAATTGCATAGAGATTATAAATTAAATACACATACACGATTTGAATATTTCTTAGATTTCTTTAAATCTGAATTACGCTCTCTCAATCTATTACACATTATTGATGAAAGCAATGAAAACGAAAACACGAGATCGAATGTTAGCGAAAGTGTTCTAAAACAACAAAAATATGATGTTCGCGAAAGATTAATCGGACGTTAGAAATGAATTATTACTCGAAAGTTTGCGAAATTCAGGAACCGAAAGAAATATTGGAAAAACTTAAAACACTGAAATTAAGTGAAGCAATTTAACTACTATGAGCCTGCGGGAAAAATTATATAGTATTAAATACAATCCGGGAAAGGAAAAGGCTTCAGCTTTCTGGAATCGATTCGAAGATATAGTTAGAATGTATAATAGCTTGCCGGAAGTAAAACCTTTGACCGATGATGAAGTAAGAGATTCGTTCTACAATGCAATATCGAAAGCTTTACCGGATGTTAAAAACCTGAATTTCCTAAACATGCATCAGCAGAACAAACCGCTGTCTTATGAAAGTCTTAAAAATTTTATAATACAGGAAGAGAGTGAGTCCGGAAGAACGCAAGCGTCCGGAAGTGCCATGGTAACCACGACCAAATGTTTTAACTGCGACGAGTTTGGACATTTGGGACGTGACTGTCCAAGACAAGGGACGAACATCAAAATGTGCTATGAATGCAGACAGTTCGTGACACATAGAGCTGCTCAATGTCCAAAGAGGTTAGCAAACTCGAAAGGAAAAAGGTACGAAAATAAAAATTATAATAATTATAATCGAGGAAATCGTGGTAATAGAAGGGGTAGAGGCGGTAATAATTATCGCGGAGGTATTAAACGCTCGAACGAAAATCAAAACAATTCGAACGCGAAAAGAGGTCGATTCAACAATAAAAGGGGAAGAGGAAATCAGAATCGAAACAATCGTGGAGGAAAACAACCGAACAGTAATGATCAGCAAGATAAACTGCCTTGAACGTAATGGTGAGTACTCTGACCTGATACGGCTGTTATCGAAAGAACGAACTTTGTATGCAGAAAAGGGAAATATTGGGCCAGGTTTTTAGCTGACATCCGGTGCAACCGAGGCATCTTACAAATTCCCGTATTATATTTAAAACCCTTGACCGAAGAAATTGATGAGATTAAAATGCCGCAAATAACTCGAAAGAAGGAATATTAAAAACTGGAGGGAGTCGGTGATATTGTGTGTAACACGAAAGAAAACAAACTATTAAACGTAGACATGTATAGGGCCGAAAATTTATCCGAGAATCTGATTTCCTTGCGAAATTTGTGATCAGGGTTTAAGGCATTTATCTAGATAATCAGCGCATAGATAGATATGATCCCAAATCAAACGAAATCATTGCTGACTGGTCTATACGAAAGACCATTCTGGATCGAGACAGTCGAAGTTAATAATTTCGAAACATACAAAAATAACCTCATAGAGTAAAAGCATACGTGATAACGCGAAGCATGGCGAAAGAAAAGGGAAATTATCTAGAAAACGAAAGTAAGAATAATGAACGATAGAAAGTGACGAAAGGGAAGAACCTGTAAACGAAACAGAGAATGAATTCGAAAGAGAAAATGAAAACGTGATCGTAAATTCAAACTTAAGGAAACTGTTCGGACTTTGATGTCACGGTAAGAGATAGAAATATAGTACAAATTGATCAAAATACATTGGAGGAAAATCCAATTTGTAACATAGAATTCGAAAGTGACAATAAACAAATTAACGACCAAGCCATGCTGTGGCATGCACGAATGGGTCATGCGTCCCTTGAGTATTTAAAGAAATTACAGACTAAACATCCCGAGATTAAAGGTTTGAAAGAATGTAAATTCGACGAAAGTATTAAAAATTGTGAAGTCTGTCTAATATCAAAAATTAACAAACTGCCTTTCGAACGACAAGTGCTAGAGCGCAAGACCTTTACAAATGGTTCATTCGGACGTTATGGGAAAGATAAGTCCTTCGTCTCATCCCAAAGGATATAAATACATATCTGTATTTATGATGACTATTCGAGACTTGGTATGGCATATGCCATGAAAACGAAAGACGAGACAGGTCACTGTTTCGAATCATTTGTAAGAGTGCTCGAAACCTCTTGGGAAAGGACGCAAAGGTTTGTTATTTACGAACGGATTCAAGGCACTGAATATACCGGTGGATACACTGTTGAAGTGTTAAGAAAACTAGGAGGCCGAACATCAGTTGGCCTGTCCAGATACCCCTCAGCATAATGGTACGTCCGAAAGATTTAATCAAACTATACAACGAAAGATTCGAACGCTAATGTACGATGCGAAACTACCTGAAAACATGTGGGATTTAGCATTGAGCGCACGCAGTATATGCATAAATCGGACGCCACATGTATCGAACGACATGATTTCTCCATTAGAAAAATTTAATCCAAATATTAAAGCCTGATTTAAATCAGATAAAGCGCTTGGGTGCCTAGCCTATATGAAAGTGCAACGGAAGGTTGGACCGAAATTTCATTTATAGGTTTAGAACGAGTTTTAGTGGGTTACAAAAGACACAGGTTATTTATTGCTGAAACCTGAAGATGGAAAGCTGTACGAAAGTCGAGATGTTAGATTTAACGAAAAAAGAATTGTTTTTGGAGACAAAATAAGAAGGACGAAATAAATAATATGGGCTAATGTCAATGTGGAAATAAACCAAGTAATTGGTTTCTCTGAATTTGATCCCGAAAGTCAATCGAACGAAGACAAATCGAACGAGATTTGAATATAGAACCGGAGGGAGTTGCTAAACGAAAAAGAGGACGACCCGAAAAGGTGATTATTGAAAGGAAACAATCTACAGCAGACAAACAAATTCACGCTATGATTGCAAACCTAACGGTGATCCAGCATCCTATGCGATGCAATGGGCTACGAAAGAAAAACTCGAATGGACTGAAGCAATCATG
>JASTWL010000546.1:0-118642 GCA_035220575.1 Temnothorax rugatulus | reverse complement strand
TTAGTTGGAATTTTTCCACCTTCTTTACAATCTCCTCTATTTCTTTTATTTTCTTCCTCTGAAGTTTGAATACGTACAACAAAGTTTGTTTCATTTTACGTGCGCAAAGTGTAAGGAAAACCGTGTGTGTCTGTGAAGTACGTTTACTCTTCTTAAAGAAGAATACTTTGTTCCTTTTACTATGTTTTTTATTCTTCCTTAATTGCACTTAAATGGTATATTTTATTTTATTTTATAAAATAAAATTAGCAAATTACAATATGTAGAGAAAAACATTGAAAATAATTTAATAAATTTTATATTAAGTAATAGACTACAAAATTAAATTTTATATGTAAGTAATTTTTCTGTAAAAAGAATTATTTAAGAAACTTTGTTTAGATTACACTGTACATAAATTATCATTAAGCTTCTATTGAAAACATTTTTGTCCGCTTCTTACAAAATAGCGTGAAAATGTAAGGAAATACTCTTTTTATATTAAAATGAAAAACGTTATTAAAACATTGTCGATTGAGCGCGAATAAAGCACATTCACGTTTCAATGTCATTCAATAAATACGCGTACAAGCGTAGAGACTCGATGGCAAATCGATGAATTCGGCGTCCTCATTAGCGAAATGATGCGATTGACAACATATTCCTAATTGAGACAATTAACTTTCAAGGGTAATTAACGTTTCAAAATTTTTCGTGCGTCTAAATGAGAGTTAAGGTAATACGTCGACGGTGACGGGATTAAACCGATGATTTATGACACCTTTCTTCCCGATCAGCGCTCACCTACGAATTAATGATCTCCCGTCGACAAACGGTGGTCCCGGCCATGCCTCTTATCCAATTATTCGACGGCTATTCATCGGACGTTGACGCTTTATCGAGCGAGAAAAATTTACAGCGCGTCGCGCGTTTTCACGGTACATTGGGGCAAGAGGGTTGAAAGCCCGAGTAGTAAAATAGTCGCGAGGCGGAGGCGGGAGGGAGAAAGAGAGAAGGATAATTACCCCGACAGCCCGACCCGAAGACGGCAGCAACACCGACGGCGGGAAATTGCTCGGTCGCCGGGAAGAACGTCGCCGCGACTTTAACTCATTTCATGAATGAACAAAAGCGGGCCCCGGGATTGGTCCCAGCAACCAGCGCGTACATCCATCGACGCGCCGCGCCGCGAAGCGGCTTTCCGAACCGACGTTTTAATTAATTCACCATATTTCCTTCATCGATCCGTACGCGACGGGAGCTAATTGCAATCTGGAATAGTTTATAATTAATGAGAGGATTAACTGTAGGCGAGAGAAAGAGAGGCGCTCGCCGACAGCCAGCCCGGCACTCCGGGCGATTCTTTCGCGCTTAACCATTTTGTCGTGCACTTGATTAATGCCCGGCGATTAAGATGCGCCGAGGGGTAGGTGGGGAAATCGTGTTTTTGACGGTAGACACGATACTCGCCCGACGCCGCGCCGTGCTGTTAATTCATTATCTATATAGCGCTCCTCCCGTTCATCGCGATGCAGCCGGAAATTACATAATATATCTCATTAATGACACGTACTGTATACAGAGATACGTAGCAAGTTAAAAATTGTGAATTTATGTTATCACTTTCTATCACGAGTCAAACTTTGAAAAAAGTGGCCGTTTGTCTAATCGAGAGACATCAATTTGTTTGTCAGCTTATTAAATGGATAATAAACTAGGTTACTATATGCATTTAAAAAATACAAACTTTTTACGCTTTTTTATTTATATTTTGTATATTTAGTTACATGATTTAAATTTTTAAATTAAAGAATATATACCGTTTCTCTCTCTCTCTCTCTCTCTCTCTCTCTCTCTCTCTCTCTCTCTCTCTCTCTCTCTCCCTCTCCCTCTCTCGGTGAAAAAAGAAAAGAATACTGTGCTGCCGTTCAACCACCGTTCGCAGGTGAGGGTCAAAAAGTGGCTGTGATGATGTTTAAAAGCCCTGTCACTCGGCTGGCAATTATTCGCCTTAATTAGGCAAAGGCAGGACGGGCAACCGCGTGACATATCTTTCTCGTGAATATTCGTCTGGGGACGACCGCCGCTACAATTTGACGCCAGCTGCCAACCGGAAGCGGTCTCGGAGACCGGGTTCTGCAGTAAACAGTTAGACGAGATCCGTTAACAGGAAACACGCCTGTCCATCGTGAAATTTCGGAGCGAAGTTCCGCGTCATGCTTCTCGGCATCAGCATGAAAATCTGGAAGAATTATATAAATTAATTGGCACGCGACATCTTTTATATAAAAGATTTTTGATTCTTCGGAACTATTATTTCATTAGGAAGAAAATATTTGTCATCGTTTATATATTATTTTTGTTTAATTGTTATTATTATTTTATGATAATCGCTAACTTTTACTATTTTCTTTTAATTACAACACGGCAATAAACTGCGGTATTTTAAAATATTTGTAAACTTATCTTCACTTATAAATAAATGAAACGGATATCAATTATTGCACCACAGTCGTAGGTAATAGTTATAAGAGCCAGATTAACTGTATATCTTTGTATAAATCTGCTAAGAAGAATAGAAGAAGAAAAGGATAGAATATAAAAAGAAAAAATAAACTGAAAATAATTAGGAAAAAAAAGAAGAAATAATCTGCATATCAGAGAAACTAATTAAAGATAGAAAATGTCTTATCAAAGCAATAATCGTGAATATCTTTCTTTTCCCAATTTGAAAGATTTTACTTTTACAAATATACCTTATCCCGCATTTCAAAAATAATTCTGTTAGTCGTTATTTATGTTGCGTCGTCGTAAAGAGCAAATTAACAGATTAAACGAGCGTATTTTTTGTTGCACGATAAAATAAGTTTGGGGACAGCAAATTCGACGTGGCGCGCGCGTTTCCGGGTGTCGCGGAGAAATGGAAACCGCGGACAATTGCTTAATTGCGCCAGTGACGTCCCATGTAATCAGGATGCCGTCGTTTGGACGCATTTACGACGCACCTACGCTAATTCGCTCGACGACACATCGCTCTCTCTCTCTCTCCGGTCTTTCCGCCTCCTTTTGGTTCGCTTCGTCAGTGAAGAAAGATCGTACCGGGACGTTTCTACGAACGGCCAATTTGAAAGAGCATCAATGACGCGACAAAGGACCCGCACTGCTTATAATTCGTAGAGCATCGCGTGGAATGTCTTCACAAAAGAGCTTCGATAGAGATAAATCGCGAAGCCTCTTTAGTTCTGATATGTACGCGGTGCGTAATCCAGCTCACAAAATTCGTTGCTTTATTTCAACGTAAATATTCATTTCTGTTTTTCATCAGCGGTAAATCCCATCGCATGCAATTAAACTCGACGAGAGCGACGCGTATTCCGAGTTATTAACTTCAGCGAAAATAATGAATCGTTAACGTTTTAATCAATGTTTACCGATAAAATTTCAGTTTTTATCGGATTTTAAAGTATCTTTTATTCTCTCTCTCTCTCTCTCTCTCTTTCTCTCTCTGGTAACGGTACAGTGAAGAGTTATCTAAATAACCATGGAAGAGAGCCGGCAGATAAAACGAACCGCGGAGACGAAAATATTGCGCGTCGTTGATTTACATCGTGTCAATGGCAGTAAATAATATTCTCCGCCGCGGACGAGTAACAGCGGCCGCGCGCGTTAAAAGTCAATATACACGTCGGATTTCGTCCCGCGAAAATATAACACTACGACGCAGCGACGGGACGTATTTCACCCGGGAGGTATTTGCCAGCAGACTGATTTTACGATAGCGGACTAGAATAGTTCTCCTTAGATTCCTACGCACGGGCATGAAAGTGACGACAATGTAAGGAATTCTGCGAACGGCACAGACGAGGACGAAGATACTTTTCCCGAAGCGCGAGCTTATTTCGGGTGACACGTGATGCACGTTTCGAAGTTCGCGGTTCCACATATGCATTATCGATTCGTCCTCGGGATTTCGAGTGCTTTAGCCCCAGCCTAACTCGAACAGTGTTCGCAAAGATCGAGTGCACGACACTAACAATAAGCATAAATATTGATGTCGGTACTCTGGCGCAATGTTGTGGACCACTTTCGCGCGCGGCACGCGCAATCAATCGCGGATCTTCGAATTAAACGTTCCCATCGACGTTTCGACGGATCCGCGAGGACACGATACGAACGTACCGGCGAGACGTGGGAGCGATGGAAGCTAGCCAAGCGAGATATAAAACGAAATATCGGAGCAGCGCGCGTTTCGGGGAAAGCGCTGCCGATGTCTCACGTGCCGCGTAAATATTGATGTAATCCAGACGCGCAATATAACGGATATGTATACATTTATCGCAATCGCTATATTGCGAATCGATCGCCGTTACGCAACGACGCAAATATTGAACGCAAACAGCGAGACTCACTCTCGGTGTACACAAGCACTAATCTAATAACGGTAGATACGTAATTAATCCGCCGCGCGGCTGCGGTTTATATTCCCGAATCCCGCGGAAAATAACGTCTGCGGCGGCGCCCGCGCCGGCGGCGGATACCGGATCCCGAACCCCTTGACGCGCATCCTCCGTCGGCGGACCGGACGCCTTGTAAACAATGGGCAGCCCGTCTATCCGCTTCCACGCGGAGCACAAACACGTCGTGTGTGTTTTCTTACGATTCGTCGCACGCGAGATACTTCCTACTTGGGACACCTCGTCGTAATTCAATGCCAACACCGAGATAGCGAGCGACGCGCGTCCGGAGATATCGAGGCGCGTCGCCCGCGCCGGTTGCCGCCGATCCCGCTGTTTCACTCTGTTTTTCTTTACCTTCGTAAGTAATATCGCGTGTAATCGCGGGGAACACCTGCCAAAAATTCCACGAACTGGAGCGTTAAAATATGTCAAGATATGCTATAAACGCCTCAATGTGCTGATACATGCTTCAGCTAACAATAAGAAAACTTGCTTGGATCAATTGCACACTATAGCATGCAGCTCTTTCGTTGGTAGGGTCGTCGTGAGGTTGCCAGTTTAAAACCGTTGATCGCGAGTTTGCCGGCAGGTTTGCCTCGAGGTTAAAACGCCGTGTGTGAATCGAATGAATCGAGAAGAGGCGGGTCGAAGTTTTCGCATTTACGCGCCGCGTAAGCGAATCGTGCAGTCTGCGAGGGGGACACGGCGGCACGTAATTAATCGGTTGACTAAGCGGAATGCGTGGCGGCGGGCGAGATGGCGATGAAGAATGCGTATTGGAAGGCACGCGAGGTATCCGCCGGGGAAGCCTAGGGAAATGCCACGCGCGTCGTCCCTAAGTGGTTGTGCGTGGAGAGAGGTCGCGTTCTTTTCTTTTCCCTCGCCCGAAATCAGATTAGGGGTCTGCGTCGCCGTCGTCACCGTCGTCGCCGTCATCGTCGGAGAGAACGCGCAAGAACGCCGGCCCCTCGAGCCGCTTAATGGAATATGCAACGCGTGCAAATTAGTTTTTTTTTCGATACTACACGTATTACTATATATACAATTCTTTTCGGGAGAGGAACCGAAAGGAGCAGAAAGGATTGAGCAGCCGCATGGGCGAGCGCGTGTAAAAACGATTATTCCGTAGTGCCAGCGATCATCGGATGGGACGGAGAGCAAACGAGGGTAAGAGAGACACGCGAACGTTCGAGCTTGCGAAAATCATGTTTGCAAGAACCGACAAGAACAGACGCCGGTTTATGCCGGGAACGAGACGGCCGGCTAATATCGTTCGTCTTATCGTAACGACATACCGTGTTTTACGCGAATTTATTTCTTGCGACACGCCGGCTTATTATATCGCTGAGGGAGCGAATGCTCGAGAAGCGTTTTTAGTTCCGTGTCCTTTCGCGCAATACGTCTCGGTAAAGAGCTTTCACGCTTGAAATTGGATTAGCTGCAACAAGAAAGAGCAGTAATGCGCCCTTATTATTCTCAGCTTAGTAGGAACAAAAGTGTATTCTAAAAGCGAGCACGAAAAATGCTACTAGAACAGGTTGTAATTAGATTCAAAAATATAAAGGATTGAAAAAGAGACATGTATCCATCAACGCGAGTAAGGGGGAGGGAGGAGGCGAGCGGTGCAAATTAACCCCAATTAAGTTGTGATCAATATAAATTATTCTAATTCAAGTCACCCAGATATAATCTTGCCATCCATTTATCAAAGCTTAATTCGCAAAGATATAGTAATTTTTCTCGAATTTTTTAATTTTAAATATTTTCGCAAAGATATTAAAATGAAGCGCAACGTTCTCTCGGAGTACGCAAAATTTCAGACTCTGTTCCAGATAATGGAGTCGAGACAAGAGAGCGTCACGCCATGCAAGTCAGCGCGTAATTAAATCGTACTCGGTGCGTCAAACGCATTATCGTGGCGTGATTCGCGTTTCCTTCTTCCGTTTCTTCCGTTTCTTGGGCGCACAATCCGGACAGACACGGCGCCTGGCAGAGGTTGGCCCCTTATCTATCGCGCGTCGCCCCGACTTAACTCGTTTATCCCGACCCTTCTTTTTCGACGCACCGCCAGGCACAAACGGCCGCTGTCTCTGGCCCGACCTTCAATTTCCGGTTAACAAGTCTCTCGCTGTTGAGAGATATACACGAGCCGAGTCGAACTGAGCCACGCCACGGCGCGCCGCGCCGCGCCGCGCCGTGCCGGTTCGACGTCCGTAACAACTATACAAAACGGCGGGTAATTGCCGGTGCGAGCGCCGGAGACGAGCGATTTTCGAGGAGCGGAGGCGAATTTGTTTCGAACGTAATTACGCACATCGTTGTTCGTCTGTCTGTTCGTTCAACTGATTCCTCCTCGTTCTTTTCACCCTAGTAGCGGCGGCGGTGACGCGGCGCGGGCGCCCGAATTAATTTCCCGCTCGCGAGTGCGCGAACTCTGCCCGACGGCGAATTAAAAAACGGTCGGCCCGCACTGATTGCCAATTATCCATCGTATCCAAAAAATCGCGCCGAAGCGGAATACGTCGGCGCTTTTAAAATCGCAACGCGAGCAATTTTTCCACGGATTACTCCAGAAGCAATCGTTAATGTCTCGATCGAGGAAGGATTTCGACGCTGACCGATCTCGTCGAGTTTCCGATCGAATTCCATTTCGCGATGCGTCGAAGGCAATCCCGAATCATCGTCTGAGTCGCTACACATTGACAGGAGACACGATCCCTCCCGAGGAGACAAAGCCGCGGGGCTTTCAGGAGGATTGGAACGACTGCCAGTTCGCCGCGTGGCGATACACACGCCGTCGACGAAAAATGAGAAACGAAGTCAACGACGCGACGCACGGCGAGTCATCCAATCCATTAGAGGCGGAACCGCCGCGACGTGGCTCTCTCTGCTCGTCTTGCAAATATTTGCTACATAAATCTGTCCTCGGCAAAACGGTCGCGCGACCCCCGCGGCGAATAACATTCCTCCTGGCTCGTCGTAGCTCTCACTCGCTGCCTACGACGAAGATTATCCTCGACTACGGTAGCGTCGCGCCAGTAGCGAGAAACTCCAAAAAGGAGCAACGCGCGGCGCCGACGTCGATGTGAGATGAAACGAAACGAGAATATCGGTTCCCGAGAGTAATCCCCGAGAACTACGGAGACCGAAGATCGCATGCGTGCATAAAGAATTGCCCCTTTTGAATTTTCTATCCCATAAGACACAGTTATCTCTTTATTAAATTTTTAATATAATTTTCGTCTCCGTTTATACTTTCTTATTTGCTTCTTCGTTATATATGTAAATTATGAATAAAGTAAAAAAATAAATCATACATATATATATAGTATATATATACATATATACTAATTTGCGTTGATTTGCCCGGATATTATTGGAAACGCTTTTACTGCCAGCGGATCGCATTCATTTCATATTTCATTCGTTTTATTCCCTCGTATTCCTCGAAAACTAATCGCGTACCAAACATCCCCGATAAATTGAAAGATAACTCGACGGGATACAGCTGCGGTTGCAAAATTGCCAGGCACCGCGCTCCGGAAAGAAGATTCTTCGGAGAACGGTTTTCCGCTCGTGGATCCAACGAGAGATGCCGGAAATGATAGGTAACATGGTTTTGTTGGCACCAGCCGTAACTTCCTGTCGAGGCCAGGCTTGAGAAAACGAGCCAATATCTTGCGCCGACAGCTCGGACGGACCCGGCGAGGCTGCACTGCAGGTCCAATTGCTCCGACGTTGGAAGTCGAAGACTTTCTCGCGCGAATCGCGCTCCTCAGAAGTTCCCGATAACGTGTCCGCGACTGCACGTAAGAGTCCGGTGATCAGAATTTAATCCGCGAGATAGAATTGCCGTCAAGAAACTTGTTCGCTTGACGTTTGACCAACGTAAAGGGAGTGCCCGACTTTTAGAAACTAGAATTAAAAATAGAGATAACTCTGATCTTCTTTACGGAGTAAGGAATTTTGCAAAATTCTGATACCTTCGTGCGTACATCCAGAATGCCAAAGGCGACACGTTTGTTTACGCTGTATTCTTATAGCGAACCACGCAATCTCACGGTTCACCGTAGACAGAGGGTGCAGCGGGGAAAGTTATGCAAACGATACCGAAGCGTGGTACCGCATATACACACGCCGCCCGCGCGCGTTTACATATAATTCGCGTCGCTCGGTCGATTCGCGCGGAATTATGCAATTTGCACACGGGACGTATTGAAATACGCGTTTCCCGTGCGCAGTCACGAAATTGCAGACTCGTGTATTCCATTCTTCATCGTCCTTCGATGATTCAGCTGTCACGGTGGGGCCAGACGTCGTTTCGGATCGGCTGCATATCCCGCCTACATCGAACTACGATGAAACGTAAATATAAAATGCAATCTCGCGGGTTCGTGCGAAACAATACGACTTGACTGCGCGTTCGTTCGCCTGTCACCTTTCGAGACACGAACGCACGCCGGCTGTCGACACGCGACACGCGCACCTTTACTGCGAACTACAAATACTACGACGACTTTTCGCGATACGATTAACCCGTGTTGAAATCTATGATCCTAAGCCTCGCTTGTACCGGTAATTAGGTCCTCTCATCGCGCTCATACACTTATCTCGCTTGAATAAATATGTACAGCGTGAATAAGACTCGAATGGCTTCCTGCGAACCGGTCGTGTGACGTAAATCGATGAGATAAATAGATCGTGCAATTACGCAAGGCCCGAACGGACGAAAATGAACTTTGCATCGATTTTCTATCGCTACACGTAGCTACTTAGGAACACGGAGAAGTCTCCCTCGGGTCGGTTGTGGCTTTTCTAACGGCCAACTCGCGATGCGCCGCGGACCGTAACGCGATACCTTTGCGAAACCTCGAGCTGTAACGTCCGGTCTGGGCCTGTGTGTCGTGCGTAGCGCAAACGAATGCCTCGGTCGACGCGTATATTCAGGACGACACGTCGCCGGCGTTCTCTCCGCTTCTCATTCTCCTCCCTTTCCCCCTATAATTCCTGTCCTATGGTTTTCTATGAAACGGTAATTACGACCGCTGAAAGGCGTATCGATTTCGTCTCGCAGGAAGCCCACAAAGCGCTCGCGGAATCGCTCGCGATATCTTAGCTCTGGTTTTTAACCGGAATAAATGATAGCGGGGGGAAATTACAATCGACGCTGCGCTTATTCGAGACGCAGACGGAACATGATGATGAGCAACGTGCGAATTACATTTTCGCTCGAGAACGACACGCAACGGAGTTCGATTATACGAACTTCCATTAACTTGACGTCCAATTATCCGATCGTTCTGTTACCTGCTGTATATATATTGAAATAGAGTGCCGATATTACGCGCGATTCGCATTCAATTTTCCTCGAGATAAGAAACGACTCACGCGTCTCATGTTAAGAACGTATAAAAAGAAAGACCTAATGAGCTATGAAAAATTGCGATTTAGATGATCGAAAGAACATTGAAGAGGAGTCCCGCAGATAATTTTAAGTATTAGCCACTAGTATAAGCCACGTACTGGTGTAATGAGCGGTTGAAAATGGCTCCAATTTCCGTTTACTATCTCTCCGATTTTTCTCGATTATCTAAACTACGACTCTCTATAGCTTACGATTAATTCTTTTATACGTTCTTAAGATGAAATATATTGCTGTCGATAGCACAATATTTTACTGAATTTTATGGATTATTCTATTAAATGTTCCACAAAGTAACGCATCGTGGCAACTATGATACTTTTTCGGTTAAAATTATATATAATAAAACGTACGAGATGTCATAAGAGTATCGCGAGATTACTTTCCGTATTACATTCCGTGAGAAATAATATTAATAGTAACGCTCTTCGGAACTGCTAAGCGGATCTCGGTCTTGGATGCTCGGTAAAACCAAAAAGGAATAGCAGTGACGTCAGCAGTGGCAGGAATGCGATAACCAGTGCTTACTGCCTGCCTGCCTACCTACCTACCTGAAGACCGCGGCACGGGAGATATGGGAGTCCTTATGGTAAAGGCAGGCCTGTATCCAGACGAAGCCGGTAGTTGATGGGAGGAAGGGGAGGGAATGCGATTTTTTTTCATACTACGAATCGACCTTTAAGAGGCAATATAATTTACAGCGTGCGGTCGGTGCGATGGTACTGCAATGAGGGGTCGCCTCGCGTTATTAATGTATGTAATTATGCCTGAAAATGAGCGTGTCATAGATTACGGACGATCGCGCGCGCATAACGTTATGCATGGGCTCGGGTTCCTTTCACAGCGGATAAAAAGCGGCATCGTGCTGCGCGTGTCGTGTTAATAATGCCCGTGCGTAATGTCGCAACGGCGCAAGAAATAAACGTATAACTTGTTCGACTAATTGATTCAATACGGCCTTCGACCGGCGGTACGGCGCGGGCGCAGCGTCCGTGCTCGTCGTTAGAAAATCTCGCCGCAAGTAATCGCGACGGCTACGTTTCTTGCGAGCGGCGTGCCTTCATACACGGGGGTCGTCGACACGTTGCGAGGAAAGAAAGGGAGAGATAGGGGAAAGAGAGAAAGAGAGAGAGAGAGAGAGAGAGAGAGAGAGAGAGAGAGAGAGAGAGAGAGAGAGAGAGAGAGAGAGAGAGGAAAACACCGCGGCAGAGGCTACAGTCACAATTGGCTAGCTCGAGAACCCCGTAGGTCGACGTCAGTTGATTATGGCCTTCGCGTGGGTCGTGTTCCTTTCGCGTGGTGCATCGTACCACTCGCTGGTGAACACCCCCGCTCGCGAGAATAATGACAGCGCGCGTGACGGCGCTTCGCGATTATCATTATCCTCCGCAACGCCGATGGACGTCCGCGTAGGGGTATCTAATCGATTTCCATACAGATATCTCGCGAGCGTTACGTTGTGGCGCTATCTGATCGCGATCGAACATTGACGTTTTTTTATAGTATCGAGGATATCGAGGATATCTATAATATTCGCGATTTAAATGAGCTTCTTAATGTACACGCGCAACTCTTAATAAACTCTTAATAAATTACATCGTAATTATGCGATTGACGATGTGCACTTCTTAAAATAAAACGGTAATAAGCAATTCAGTCATGGCAAGATGAGTTGCTAGACATCCGTCCAGACAGGGTCAGCTTCATTTTCTTCTCTCAATATCCGTTGTCGCAAAATATTCCAATTTCGATGAATAACTCGGTTCGCTCAATCGGGTTCCGGCAGACGGAACTCAGGAAGGACGGGGGCGGGTCCGTTCGGCCGATCTGGACATGGCAAAGGAAGGGCTTTTTCAGAGCGACGGATGGGACACGGCCGACAATATTTCGATTTTCATTTAGACACGACGCGCAGCGACACTTCGAGCGAAACAGGAGTTTTAATTAAATCCACGATTCCCCCCCCCCCCCCGCGGATCCCCACCGATATTCAAATCAGTAATCCGCATCTCGCGCCGCGCAGCCTCCGTCGCCGGTGTGGCCGACGACAGATGGCCGGACTTCGGCATACACCGGGAAGAAGGTGTCTACGTTCTGCAACGACGTTACAGACGCCCGCAAAACGTAGCCCCGCACGGACAACCGCAACGTCGCACAACTGCGGAAAGTTTCGCGGCATTAATCGCTAAAGGATTACCGAGGCGCAAGAATCGGACGGTAGAGTCATCTTGTAACGACGGAGATCCGGGAAACTTTGATCCTTAATTCGATCTGATCCTATTAGGTTCGAGATAGACAGACTGTAATCTTACCACGATGTTACATGATAATGGCTCTTACGATCATAATTTGCAGCTTTGCTAATGAGACGATCGAGAATAAACATCGCGCGCAGTATTTTGTACATTGTCCGTCGAAACCTCTATCAGGCAAGAATGATTAGCCAAATCGTAGCCTGAAAAGTATTTGACGGCTGTATCGTCGTAATTAAATCGCTCAGTTCCCTCGGCGGGAGATAGCTCATAAATCATCCCAACGTCTGCGATCGACGGCATTTGTGTTGGACAGGTAGAACCCGGGTTTATGGCAGTAGAATAGATAACATCACGAAGGATTATGAATGATAGAATGTATTGTATTTCGCTTAAATCATGTTTTCTAGCTCATAATATGAATAAAAGTAATTTCATAAATGGTGTTTTCAACGCAAAGAGAAAATTGACTAAAGTCTTATACAGAAACATTCCATTTCTTTATTTTCTAAAAAAATCATAAAATTACATTTGTATTTTTTATAAGTGTACAGACAATATTATAAACATATAAATTTATTTACGAACAATACGATTGATTTACGAAATACGTAATATATCAAATATATAAGTTATATAATAATAAAGAGAATAGCATTTTATGATTATACCACTTTCTATATTATTCACGTAATACTTCATTTTTAATCTCGGTCTCGCAGAGTAGAAAGAATGCTGTCTATGCGGGGATGTGAGAGAGAAGACAGCGTGCATATACTGTGCCACTGCCTGTGCACTTACATGCAAGAGATACAGAATCTGGGAGCGAATGTTCTTAAGTCCCCAGAACTTAGAAAAAGTAAGGGTGGTGAGTCTAATAGATCTAATGTTAAGCTGTAGGCTGGACCTAAACACCTAGCTAACTACAAATGTGAGAATATACAAAGGAGATACGTATAATCTAGGTGTCGTCAGGGACCGCACTAGAACCACTCGCTACTGTCTACTACTATCTACTATTACTACTTCTCTATAATCATTATAACGAAAATAGCGATAGAAAAAGAAATATTTTAAATATTCGAGAAAATAATGTATATATACATAGGTATATTTATATACCCTAACTACAAGAAATTTCTTGATAAACAGGTTTTATTATAATTTTCCCAGAACCATTTCTCGAGAAATAAAAAATGTAAATTTCGCCTTTTTCTTATGGTAATATCAAGAAAAAGCTCTCACGCGAGAAAGAACGCCAGGAAAAATAGCGATGAATACCAGTGGCGAGTTTGCTAGATCGACCCCGTTACACGTTTTGCCGGTCGATTAGTTCCAGCAAGCAGAGCGAACGTCGGCGACTTTCTTGTCGATGTTTGCGACGCATTTAAGCGGGGTCCATCGAACGATGATCCCGAGTAACGTCCTTCCGAGAATTTCTCTTATCTGGCCGAGGCGGAAACCGAGGCGAGAGTGCGAGACTGTTCCTCTTCTTGTCTCGTCCCTCGACGGATGTCCCGTCTCGAAGTCGTTGCCGCTTAAAAATAACTTAAAAGTAAGGGAGGGCATCAGCAGACAGCGCGGTCGATCGGCCGATCGACGTCGACGACGCGACGAAAGAGTCGCGAGTCGTACAGTTGTGCACTTGTCGGAAATACCGTGGCTCACTTTGTCCCGCTTACGTCTCGTTCGCAGCTTACTATTTCGAGAAGCGTTGCTTCCATTCTCTTTATTTCTCTAGACGAAATAAGAGCGCGCAAAAAAGGGGAGCGGTGCGCTTTTAAAGCTTCAGATGGTGTATCTCTTTCTTCACTACGAAAAAAGACTAGTACTGAAATAAAAATACTATTCTCGCTTTTTCGATGCGAAGAAGAAGAAGCGACGAGGCAAGAGAGAAATGTTACGATCTTCAGGGGGTTGGTTTGAACTGAGGACGAACAGGAGAAACGAATTGCGCGCGAAATAACAAGAGAAATGATGTATTAGTTCGCAGCATCCAGTCGTTTGTTAAATAAAGTCGTACGGATAACTGAAAGTGTCGGCAGTGCATTACAGCGGCCATTTGTCAAGGGACTGCTCTTTTGTAAGAAGACAAAACAGATCGATTCTTCAGCACGGATAAAAATCGCCGATGAAAGCCGGGATTATTAAATTTATTGAGGGCGAACGTCCTAGCAGGCAATCTATCGTCGTCCGAGTAACGCGACGAAGCTCTACTACGGGCGACGTACTCGGTGAAACGAAAGGAAGAGAAGATACGAGAAATCGAGCGCACGTGGGCGATGCGTGAGCGGAAATCGAAAGGCAATAACGAATTAGTCGCGCGAGTTAATGGAATTAACCGGTAATTGAACGGATGTGTCATTTAATTATGGAAAGCGCCGACGATTGCGACCGTGCATGTAAAACGGCCGAATATGAAACGGCAAATGATTGGCCGTCATTCGTGATCATTTCTCGAATTTGCCTCTCCTTCAAATCGTAATAACAAAATTTAAATGTCAATTATCCGTTTGTGAAGCGAATACGAATGTAACTTTCCGAGAGTTGGAAAAAATACGATTCATTTATTTAACAGAATATTGCTAAATCAATTTAAAAAAAAATTACAAAACATTTATTTTCTTAAGAATCTTTCATGCCTTTAAAAGGTTATTTCTACCATTCTGTTTCGTTACAAGTACCTTGCATAATTTATACTCGTAAAGTCCGCGGAAATCCACTTCTCGTGAACTAATGGCGCTCGTTTTCTCGGTAGCGAACCGGACTTTTGCCGTAGCGGACGTTTTAAGAGGATATCGCCGCCTTCGACGGGAATGTCAGCTGAATCTCCAAGCTTGATAAGGATCACCGAAGGATAGCTCCGGTGAAATTAAGTTCGTGCCGTTCAAGGAAGGAAGAACCGACCGGTGGCGGTCAGGAAGAAGTTGAACATGTGTGCGACATGTGAGCGGTGAGCAAAGAAGACGTAGGTAACTTTCTCACCCACGACCAACAAGAGAGGATGGTAGAAAACGATGTCCTCGAAATCCTCAGTTCTTGTCGAGTACCTCTTCTCTCCCTCCCGCGCGCCACGATTAACTTCTGCCGATAAATTCTCATTCGATCGTTTGGCATTCGTCTTGGCGAACTAGCGCGGCCGATCGGTCTCTCTCTCTCTCTCTCTCTCTCTCTCTCTCTCTCTCTCTCTCTCTCTCTCTCTCTCTCTCTCTCTCGCCGCGCGCGCACGATTTCTCTTCTTTGTCCTCTCGTTTCCTCGCTTCTTTTGCTCATTTACTCCAACAAGGTGGTACCGGCCCGGTGATGAAGGTACATTGAGGGATGAAGTTTGTGCGCGGAAGTTAGACCAGTCTGCACGATTGAAAACGTGATTGTTCCCAAGTACCCATTCTCAGCTAAGGAAGCGTTCGCAATTCGCAGTTTAACACGTCCTTGGTGCTACGTGGCGCAAGTACTTTTATCAATGAACCTTTTCTTCGACGACTTTAACTTCTTTTCTTCTGACAGGAACGAAACGCTAAACATTACAAAAGCTACTTAAAAATGAAGTATTACGTGAATAATATAGAAAGTGGTATAAAATCATAAAATGCTATTCTCTTTATTATTATATACGTTATTTTCTCGAATATTTAAAATATTTCTTTTTCTATCGCTATTTTCGTTATAATGATTAGAATAATATAGAGAAGTAGTAGTAGTAGTAGACAGTAGAGCGAGTGATTCTAGTGCAGTCCCTGACGACACCTAGATTATACGTATCTCCTTTTGTATATTTTCTCACTTTTGTAGTTAGCTAGGTGTTTGGGACCAGCCTACAGCTTAACATTAGATCTATTAGAGTCACCACCCTTGCTTTTTCTAAGTTCTGGGGACTTAAGAACATTCGTTCCCAGATTCTGTATTTCTTGCATGTAAGTGCCAGGCAGTGGCACAGTATACGCACGCTGTCTTCTCTCTCACTTCCCCGCATAGACAGCATTCTTTCCACTCTGCGAGACCGAGATTAAACAGGTGAGCTCTGTGTAGGAGAGGAATGACCTGTAAGCAATCTCACCGCTATCCTCAATCTCTGTTTGTTCAGAGCCAGTAGTTCATTAGTCCTATTTGGTCTGATGTCTCTCATCAGAATTTTGGCCTGGCGACAGGTTTTTGATGCTTCCCACCTGGCCAAATGCTCTCAAGTAACATCTGATGGTTTGCCTGTCGCGAAGAATATTCCTGTCACTTGACTAATTGGCGCTTTACTTGCTCTCTCTTTAACCAGTGTGTCCGCGACACTTCATTCCCGGGTATTCCCAGGCATTTAAACTAAGATGATTATAGAGAAACTGCAGAAAAAATATCTTCCATGGAAAGAAAAATCACTGCCTTATCGAATTTAGAATCATGCAAATTGAATATATGTGCAAATAAAAAATATATATAATTTATATTTTCAATTGCGAATATACTATTATGAAAAATGAAAAATGTCGACATATGGTCGTAATGTGATCATGTGAAAATTACTGGATTAAAGAACGCCGAGTTTTAATCAATCACACAATTAAATCTGTCGAAGCGCGTATGCGAGAGAATATAGAAAGATACTCTATTCGGAGCAAGGCCGTGCAGAATACAAAGATTTTCAAGAGTTTCGTTCAGGGGGGGGGGGGGGGGTTACCCTGCTAAAGAACTTCGGCGAATCTGAACGTCGCATATAACGAGAACGTCATGAATGCGTAACCGGGAGCTTGGTGGTGCGCGTCTCGTGGCTTTATACGTAATATAATTCCTCCGATAAATAATTCCCGCAGTCGCGATGCCTCGGGTATACCCATTCAACGGTTGCGCAGACGACCACCCCCATCGGAGCTCGAAGAAGTCGCTTCCTAAGCCGGATTCGGGCCTAATGGTGCACGCAATTATTCCACTTCGAAGGGAGGCCGATCAGACACGACCGTCCCGTCTCGTCCCGTCCCGACGCGGCACGACGCGGCGCCGGTTTCTCATCCGGCCCGACGTTTCGTTAATGGCGAGCAAACTGCACCGCCAAAGTTGCGCTAAGTGCGGAGGCGGAGGAGCACGCTTGGTAATCTCTTTCCGCGTGACGGACGTGCCGCTCGTAAAGGCGAACCGCGAAACGGATCTGGGTCGAGGGGTTCTCTCATCTGCCTTTCGCTCGCGGGACCACCGAGGTGGACGTCGATGCACCTAGACTTCTGAGTAATCCACTATGCCAGTAAAGATCATAGATTTGCGCGGTCTAGATATGTGCATGTGATATCATTTAGTATTGAATCGTATTTCGTTGCATTGTATTGAATTTTATTGCGGAATTTAGATTAGTTTCTATTCGAACCTGAAAACAAACTGCAGATTTATATAGATTTCATACTATCTCATCTAATTACATTTTCGCAAATATGAATTTATCGTTACTTTTAATGTTCCCGTAAAAACATCTTATCATGTCTTATATTATTTTATGATGTATGGACCTTATAGCACGTGTAACCTGGTATTGATTTGTAATTTGTAATCGTTTATCCGATTTTGTTTGATATTTGCGATTTAGATTTTTAATATCGCTGATTTCCAAATGTTTTCGTAGTGATCGTATGGTACGGTTGCTGGAATGCGTCTCGATTGACATGCAAAACGAAAGGACAGGAAGATCGATACTCAGTGCCATTCCAGCATCGTTTGTTGAAAGTCTTCAGCTAATGCGTTTCTCCACGTATTTCTTGCGAAGCAATTTGAATGCGCTTCGAATTGTATTAATGCTAATCAATATTTGCTGCACGTTGCATCGAATTACCACACCCTCTCCCTCGACTTTGCTGAATGGTATGCCGGCAATTTCGAGGAGAGAGAGAGAAAGAGCTATCACTAAATACTTTCGAAAAACTTGTTCCATCTTCCGTGTTTATCTCAGGTCTGTTTAACAATCCTCTTTTCACCGCGTACACATCCACCGCGATTGTTCGTTCGTGTCGAGCACATCTCTCGCGTTTGATTAACATCCATGAACATCTGTCAAATGAAAATGTCATCTTGCTAGAGACACTTAAACGAATCTCCGTGCAATCTCGCGACGCACTTTCGGAACCGAAAACGGCAAGCCGCCACGCCGCGCCGTTTCGACTTCCGCCTCTCCGTCATCGTTTTGCGGTGGATGATTTGCAGCTGCTCGACAAAAAGCGAGGAAAGCAGCGGGGAGCCGCCGACTCGATTCCGTCCTTGGTTTTATCGCTCGTAAAGCTGGGTCGGACGGCGGCGGCAGCGGACACGGATCGTATAAACCCCGCTCCGACACCCTTCTCGCTCGCGCTCGTAACTCTTTCCGATCTTCCTTAGCCGCCCACATGCACTACCATCGACGATATACGGAAGCACAACGGAACGGAAGTCGAAACGGGCAAGTGCTCGTTAATACGCGGCTACGATAAAATAGCGCCCTTGCATCAAACATTACTGCGAGTACGAGCAAGCAAACAGTTCAAGGCTGTTCTGAAGCGAAAGCGGTTGTTGCGACAGCACTGCAGCGACGCATTATTTACGGAATATAATTGTGCGAATAAATTAATATCTTTATACTTGCTGTTTGATCATCGCAAGATGGAAAAGTGGGAAAACACGCAGTTTATGCTAGGCAGAAAATAATCATTTACGATTTAAGAGATGTTCTTATGAAGATAACTTGAGTATTTTGAATTATTTAGATATGAAAAGGATTGAAACGTTTCTCTCATATTAAAAAAAAACCGCACATTTATAAATAATACATTCATAAAGATTCATAGATGAATATGTACTAGTATGAGACGTGCAGTAGATATTCTTCATTACATTACCTCTACCAGTTATCAGTCTAATTCAGGAGAAAGCTGGTTTAGCATTGACGCTGACCGCAAATCCACAGGAGCGACGTGGCTCGATCGACTGAATGTCGAAGGAGGGACCCTTTGATGAGGCACCATACGCGCCCGGCGGGACCATTCAGCTCGGACACCCACCCTTTGATCCGCCATTTACACCGGCGGATAGTGTCGATGTAAATGGCCATTAGACTGCCATGCTAACCCGCAAAACCGACATATGTGCGCGAGCGTCGATTGGCCGGAAGCCGATTTTCCTTGACGATTATCGCTGACACGATCGTCGCCGTTGAGTCTGGAATGCCGACGATAAATCCATAACGCCTAGTCATGCTAATCAATCACGAGTCTGGATGCCACCGTCCTGACAGGCATTCCGGCGTTCGCGCCACGTTTTTTCGGAAAAACCGATGGAAAATCTTTCTCAGCCGGTAGACAAAGGATCCGTCGCGTCGCCAGTATCGCAGAAATTTATTAGGATTTACACGAGTCTTCAGGAATGACGTCGGATTTATTGGGCCATTGTTCACCGGTATCCGCGCGATTTCCCGATTCCGCCGCGCAGTTCCGAAAACTTTTTCTGGTCAAAACAATCTCCGATTCTCTTTTTTCCCTCGTATTTCCTTCCCACTTTCAGCGAAAAATCTTAAAACAGATGATCTTTAATATTTGATGCGACATAATACATGAAGAGATTTAATTTAGCACATATTATTGCCAGAGAATTGTAGAATTAATACTCTCATCTTTTTCTTGTTTTTCTCTCTAAAATATTTCTTTGTATCATGTACATATCACACACATTTATATTGCAAAAGTGGAACTTAATAAAAGAGTCTCAACACACCAGAAATCAATGTAATCGAGTAACTTGATAAACATTTCAATAGATACCAGCAATCTGTATCGCAACTCGCGATACCCATTAACAGAGTCTACACAAGACTGAAATAATTATCCCTCTGGCCGGAAACGGAGATCGAGGCGAAACTATCGCACGGTTAGAAATGTGAAACATTATATTTCCGTGGCGAGGTATTGGAGAGCAGTATTAGCGCGCGACACACTCGACGGGATAAACTGGCGAAAGAAGAAAGAAGAAAGAAACAAAAAGTACCGCTACCTGTCCCGCTCCTTATCCGGGAAAACCGCGTCGCCTTCGAGAGGGAGCAGACTCTAGACAGGCAATTCCAGGAAAGAAAGCCGTTTTAGGACAATAATTCCGCGGCTGTGATTATATTATTCGCGAACAAACTACCGCTGCCGTTTCGTGCCGCCCTTCTCAGTTGATCGTTCGATATTCCTTCTCTCTCTCTCGCTTGTTCTTTCCCTTTCAACCCCCTACCACCCTTTCGCTCGCCATAAACTCCGACGCGCCCGCCACTACTCCTGGTCGCTCCCGTACTCTCTACTGTTCCGTATTTGCGGCCCTTCATTTGCAGATAACCACTCGTGGAACCACCGAACAATCAACCCTACCCTAAAGTGCATGCTTCTATCCATTTCCTTCCTTCCGTCCGTCCTTCCTTCCTTCCTCCCTTCCTTTTTTGCTTCCTTCTTTGCTTCCTTCTTTGCTTCGTTCGCGCTGCCTTTTCTCACACTTCCTTCCGATCTTTCGCTCTGCTTCTGTCAGTCGACACGCAGGATAAGATTAAAGGGTAACACGTAAAAAGCACAGTCGATATTACTGACTTGTAGACGTCGAATCGTTGCAAGAGTCACGGAAGAGCGCGTTATAAAAAGGATAATGATAAAATTAGAGGAATAAAATATTACAGTGAAAGGTACAAAAATATAAGGAAAAAATTACAGTCTAGACAAAGAATAACAGGGATGTGCCTTACTGAACACATGGCCAAGTTCAGGGTTAAAACTGTCTGTGTTGCGTGTCATTACCAGACACGCAGGGATAACGAATAACGTGTTACGATAAGACTTAGGGTCTGTTTCGTGTTGAAGCTTTTTATGTGACACAACTAGTTGTTCAACATTTCATTGCCTCTCTTTTATACAAAAATTAAATGAAATACTCGCTAAAAAAAGTATGTAATAAATAATAGTAGTATGTAAAAGTATGTAATAAGTAATTTGAAAGAAATGAAAAATAGATTGAATATTTTGTATTTTAAAAATAGAAAACACATTATATAAAGTATAATTAGAAACATCACCTTTAAAATAAAGCTAAATTAACAAAGAATAAATTTGTGCAATTAATATTCTACGTAATATCTCGCGTAATATTCTACGTAAACTTATTTAGATAAGCTTCTTAAATGATTACAGATTTTTAATTACAATATGTAAACAAAGAAAAACTGGTTATTTTCAAATCTTTTCATATCTCGCGAATTAGTATTAGCAAAATTTCATGAATTGCACTAAACGTTATCTACCGTGAGAAAGACGCGAGATACAGGCGAACGATGCACTCGACGGCCGTGAATCTCAGATCGTAAAAGCGCGGTCGTAAATTCGTGACCCCGCGCTCCAACGTTATTCGTATAGAGCTACATACCGGTTGCCTCGAACGATTTTACATCTCTGATAAGAGAAAGGGAAGCCGTTGTTCTCGAAGATCGATGTTCCCGAGGGCGTCCCGAGACGAGAGAATGACACCGCATAAATTCTCACCCTCGTCCCGTATAACGCGGGATGACGTTTCGGGATTTCTCACTCCCGCAAACCAGCTGCACTCGAATCGAGACCACGATGAGCTATGTCTTTCATTTCCTTTCCCCCCGGAGCCTCGAGTTTGCTTCTCTCTATCCGCTCGCTAAATGGACAGGAGGGGCTCGATAGCGCCCGCGTGAAGTCTATCTTCGATATCGTACATCTTAGGTGGGTCGGAAGAAAATCTATAGACGGTCAGTAATCTATGAAGATAATGATAGTTAACGAACTTCATTATTGTTCTTAAAAGGAAATCGGATCGAAATGAGAATTAATAGCAAATCCGTAATTGAGAATTATTTTTGTTAGCTCAATTCGCTTTAAAGCGTCTCGAAAATAAATCATAATCTCGATTCTTAAATACTGTAGTTAAATTTAACTGATATAATTCCAATTTTTTTAGATTTTCGTAAAAGGGAATATTTGTAAGTTTTAACTTTCGAAATGATTTTCTGCAAAACCTGTTGTTTTGACTGATTTACGTCACGACGACGCGTATCGCGAGGAAATAGACGCGACTGTAATTCGCGTTGACGTACTGTGATAATATTTTCCATAGGCATTACAATATTGACAATCCATCTTATATGGAAGTGGCTTGAGCATGTACCGCACGTGATAATACAAAAGATGGCTCGATTCCCTGTTTTTCGGACGTCAACGCTCTATAGCAACGGGACAACCGGCGGTCATAGGAAGGAAGACTGTTGCTCCGTTAACTCCCGGCGTTTGTTTTCTTTCTGGTCCCTCCTGTTTTTCCTCCATTAGCGACTTTACCACCCCCGCTGTATGCCTTCCTCACCACAGCTCTTCCTCGCTCCCTCGCTCGCGCCGCCATCGTCTTCGTCGTTTTCCTCGGTTACCCCACGTCAACAAACACCTGACAACTTCCCGTGACTATCGTCGGAACGACTTCTCAAGTTGCATCGTAGACAACGTGCCACCCTTTGCGGCTTCCCCCTCGATTTCCTCGCGTATGAAATCCGCATATCGAGTGCGGAATTGCCTCCTACCTTCTTTCATAATACCGCGGCATATCAAGCAGTCTCTTTCTTCCGATGGCTATCTATAGTTTCAAAGATGAGAAGATAGCATATGTTCCGCAATAGCTCCCGGGAAGCCAAGATACTAAGCACCTTGCCACATACACTTCAAAAGCAACTATCTTTTCTTTTTTTTTTCTGGAAAATTGCTTTCTCTCTCTTTATCAATGCACTTTAATATAGAATTTAATTTTTATCTTGGTGTTAAATTTCCAAACATTAATTTATGACATTTAAAAAAACAATATAATATAGATTATATTAATTCACAAAAAATTGTTTTCAACTAAATTGTTTTTAAACATTTTTTTACATTGTATATTCATATATAATAAATCATCTTTTGCATCATATTTTTACATATGTATTTTGAAGAGTTAAAAAAATGTCGACTTTATACACGATATTTTTAGTTAAATCGCTGCACACGCAATTGGACGGTCTATTATTGTAAACGACACATTCCGAGAATTTTTAAATCCACACCGTTTTTATGTGATAAAAATATACGAACGGTAGATTTGTCGTTTGATCGAGTGGATACACACTCGATAGTTTTATGAATTCCACGCGAGATTTATATTTTTAAAATAGGATGCCTACATGTACCAAAATAACGCTGGTTGTCTAGTGTTACAAAAAAAATGTCATCTTTAATAAGCATCGAGAAACAGAAGAATGCTATTTAACGTCTATTTATATTGTCTGCAGTCTCACAAACAAGACTGTTTTCATCTCAAATATTTACTCAAGTAGTTTGATGCGAGAATTCTTTACGGAAGCAGTTCTTACGAACGTAATTGGCGAAGAGAACCTGCCAACAACACTAACAGCACGTTTATCTCCTTTAAAATGCACGAAGGCTGCAATTGGAACGATTACGCGCGCCGTGTTCCAGATAGCGTTCTCTGATATTTCTCGTATCTCCACCCACTCTTGGCGTATATAGCGGCTTGTAGCGGCGATTCCGCGATTCTTCGTGTCTCACGGAAGTCGAAGCTACCGCGATCGCGAAATAGGCCCTCGGCACGCCCTCTTCTTGTATCCCCGGCTGTCGCCGATTTATTCGCGCGGCGGTGCGAGGGAGAAGGAACGAAAAAGAGAACGGGGAAAGGCCTGAGGCGCGAGGCCGCTTCTTGCCGAGCAAGAAAGTTCGCTGTTCGTGCCGCACGCGATAAGTAGTAACGACACGTGATACTCTCCGATAATCACCGTCATTCCGTGATGCTGCGATACGGAGCGATACGATCGAGCGCTGCAGCTTCGATTCGGCCACGTCGCTCCAGACATTGCGGCACGAGGAAGCTCGGGAGAATTCTTTTACTTTTATTTTGCGGTATATGTATACCCGGTGCACGCAAAATGGTGCGTGTGCATTTTAAGAGAATGCTGTATTAATAAAGTTAATAATATTAAAATTACAAGAATGGCATTACAATAAGCTGTTTACTCTTCGTCACGACTTAGGAATGGCAAATTAATCGAATGAATGATAATGTATGATATTAACATACAATGCAATAAAACGTTTTTAGATTCTTTATTATCAGAGAATCAGTGACTATGATTATTATTATCTTGTTGGACGTTACGTTTTCTTGGCGATCCATCCGCGCGCTTATGAAGCACGTTCCGGAATTTATCCACCGGACGTTATATATATATAGGTATATTTAAGAATATGAAGAATTCCAGCTCGCAGCTCTTTTCCTGCGAGCGGGAATTCTCGATATCTTCTTCCCGCTTCTCGAATTACTATCGCGGCTTATTGGTAACGGGATGGTATTCACGAGCGACGACGCGGATAAGTAGCGAAAGCTAGGAAGCAAAAGGGATAGGGAGGAGGAGAAGCGCATCCGAGTATTCCGCGGTAACAATGGTAAACCCTCTATCGTCATCTTCCTTCCCGTCGACATAATCGTCGTCTGATTCCGGATGTGCGATATTGATTATCCGGAAACCGTGCGGGAAGAGCGCGCGTTGCATTTCTTTCAACGAGAATTCGCACCTTCGACGCGAGAATTACACTCTCGCAACGAACGATGTCGATCCGAGAAAGGCGACAATCGTGTTCGCGCACGAGAGGCAGCGTTTCGTAATTGTCACGTTCGTTGATTATCGTTAATTAAGGTCGCGTTCTCAGGTCGCATCCTCGTTCGCTTGTCCGTCCTAATCGACCTAATACGTTACCGTTTTGCACTATCTCACGCGTTAGAGAATCAAAGGCTATCTTAATTGGGCGACAAAGGTGTCTCTAATCTTCGATTGCCCGCGGAAACTAGATGAACCGTGAAACCCTCGCTCGCGTGATATTCCGCGCGAGAAAATCTTAAATTACGCAAACGATCGCATCTACATTAATGTAAATAACATAATCAAGAAATTACAAGTAGCTACGTATCGTTATCTCTAATTAATTAGAGATTACGATACGAGAATAACGCTTTAATTGCTATGAAATTTCTGCGGAAGGACGTTGCTCTCAATTAATTGTTGCATTGAATTAATTGCACGCAGTATGTAAAATTTATATCGTAAAGTAATATGTTGTAACGCGCCTCAGATATAGATCAGATATGTTTACTCAGAATTCGCATAGATTTGCATGAATTACTACATTGGCTAATTCCCCATAAGCCGTTGCAATTTATAGTCTATTAGGCTGTATCATTTCTCCATCTGTGCTAGAATGAGATGTGCCGCCGGCATGTGTCGCGGGGGCGGTGATAGATAGATAGATAAACATGTAGAACAAGAGATCGATTGATCTTGAGATTCAGAAGAACGTGTAAACAGGTCGAGGACAATGGGAGGTTGAGAGAGAGGGGAGGGGGGGAAGGACAAAGGATAGATGGATACCTTGATCGACGATGAATGAAGGATGAAGGAACCGTCGAGTTGAACATTTTCGCGTCTCGACGAGAAGTTTCCGCGCGCTTGAGAGCCCTCGAAACTTTTCAATAAAGTGTAAACTTACTTTCCATACGTCTCGAATGACAAAGTTCGTTCCGTCGCTATCGTTTTCCGAAGGAATTTAGGGGTGCTCGAGAGATGTTCTCGAGGGCGTTGTCGATAATCATTTTTGATGCGCTCTGGAGAAGTTTCCGGCATATCCTGCTCCGCTCGTGACAGGATTTGCGCGCGAACGTGGAAGTCGTGGTAATGCAAATTACTCGAATGCACGCTCGTACGCAGATGAGCCTCGAAAGACGGAAAAATATTTTTTAGATCTGTTTGAAAAAAAGTTGCAACAAGAAATTCTCACGTTTATTTAAAAGTGCGAAGTTGTAACGGCTCGTATTGTGTCTTGCGAATGCAAATTTTACGTACCGTCTCTGTAATTTAATGCAATGAAGGAGAATGTTCTTCTACACAGAAATTCCGTGGCAATTAAATGTTATTCTTCCTAGCGTAATCTATGTAATTCGCACTTTAACATTTTCTGTAATAAAACACACGCTTAAACGCACGTACAAAACCGCGGGACTGTAACGCGGGGGAACGTCGACGTAATAAATAATATCTTTGTGTCCATCTTGTTTCCACGTAACGAGCCCTCCCCGTTATACGTTATTCTCCGCGAGACGGTGCTCTCCGCCTAGAGTTTGGCGCTCTAACGGCCGACACCGTCGCTAATTGCCGTCCGTATAATTACCATATCGGAGAGATAAATATAGAGCTCTTACCTTCTACGACCAACGAGACAGCGCACCGACATTACGTCCGCGCCGTTTAAAATCCGGGAAAGATAGCGCGGGGGACTGGGGGAGTGATAAAATATGAGCTTCGAACGTACAAGCCGCGCGGCGAAGATTCTAACCAAGTAATCTACTCGTCGGCAAACCGCCTTGTTTACGTATTAATAAATGTTTCGATCCCACGCGCTTTAATATCGTCCCTGCGGCGATTTGTCTATCGAACTAACTTTTGAGAAGCGAGAGAAAAACAGATCAAAGCACCATAAAGCTCTAGCGTTCTCTGCAGGGGAAGAGAAGAAATTCGCAAACATTGTAGACGTTAGATTTACGATAAGCATGCTCGAGATTTATGTGACTGCGCTATTAGTCATGTAGGGATGTAGGTATGTCTTCGAGTTACTATTTCTTGAATATTGCGAAACTTGAGTGTCATTTTGAAATAAATCTCGAATACGTGGCCGCGCAATGCGCGACGTTTGCGGCATAATAACCTGCACGGGGAAATTGTTATTATATTTCGGTTGTCGTCCGCGTCTCCGTACTACGAGGAGGAAGTAATATTCCAAAGGAAAAAAGCTCATGACAAGATGCGGAGTCCACAATAGCTGTTACGGAGGATCAAAAGATTAACAATGGCCACCTGACGTCTATTTAATAACCGACTTCGTTATCTCGGCTTTGCAACCTCCATGCATGCACCCCGGAACTCTTTCGCCAGTCAAGCACGAGACGCAATTACGCAATAAGCGTCTCTGAAAGTACAACGTTTTCCGTTTAAATGAGACTTCTCTCTCTCGGAGGGATTCGTTATATCGCAAAAATATAGCTCCGTATCTCGGCGCACGAGAGACGACTGATCTTTGTATCAAAAGGGGAGAAAAAAGTTGCGCTGACGAATCGTCTCGTCGTCAAGGAGAACGGCACGTGCAACGTTGTTTGTTCGCATAATTGCGTCCTTGCGACAGGAGATCCACGCTCGATTTAGCACCGAAATATCGTCGTGCGCACGTCGAACGCACCCACGCGTGCCGTAAACGGCAGGTGGCGGCGCCCGGCAAAATTATTGTTTGATTGCTTATCAAGAATGTGTAATTCAACGAAATAAATTGATTCCAAGTGGTTCCAGTAGGTTCCGAATTTTGGAAGCTTCTATCCCACTGTGCGCCGCCGTGTCGACGTCGAAGCGAGACGCGGTCGCGAACTCTCTCTCTCTCTCTCCGATTCTCTTCTTTCGCGCTCGAGATGGACGAGGAAGAGGACGAGGGAGAAAGACGAAACGAAAGCGAGACACGGGGAGGAACACAGTACATACCAGCGATGGCGACGCCTAATTAGCGGCGTCGGAAATGAGGCGTAGGCACCACGAAATTAGTATCTTGAGATATCCACGCGCGCCTGTCCATCCGCCATTCCTCTCTCGTTCTCGGCGGAATGCGCTCGCTAGATTTGCCGTACGTCTGCCCGGACATCTTCACCGCGTCGGAACGCGTCCTGGAAGAGAAACGCCGAGTGAAGCGAACTTCCGAGATAGTTTGGCCGACAGGTGCTTTGTGTAACTTAATCAAGGGAGATATCTCCACGAGAGAACTATCGTCGCTCCTTTCATCGCCCGGCTGCATATCCGAGGGGTACATGTCTTTAATCTAGAATAGAATGTATTTTCTGAAGAAAGATGTATATCGTGCGCACAATATGCGACTATATAATTATAAATTGCATATTCAGACCTACATTAATATTTATAACACTATTCGAGATATCTTTTCATGTAATTGTAAACTACATTATTTAATGTTGCACGCTAACAACAATGCACATTTGATAAACAAATAAATATGAAACATAATAACGTGCAGTGTTGATTATGGCGCACAGATACTTTATTATTTATAAGCTACGAAATTATCTGACGTGCAAAAAACGCAACTGAGTCCCGAAAAATTGTTCAGATTTTTACTTTTCAATGACACGCTCATTACGATGCACACCCTCCCCCCCCCTCTCTCTCTATCTCTTTCTCTCCCCTCCTTCTATATGTATTTTAATGAATGTGTGTGTTCGGATTAACTTCAGTAAAAATTTATATAATGGGGTGATTCAGAGAGCGGATATACAAAGAGAATATTTAAATGAAAATGTCTGTCTGCACCAACTCATATCACTTAGTTAGAAAGCTTTCGTCGATGTCAGTGTATTTTTATTCTCTACATGAATCGCACGAATTATACAAAATTACCCACATTAAAAGAATGACGCTAACAAGAGAGTACATTATAAAATGAGTTTGCTGAAAAGCGCCATGAATTTCCGGAAGAATGAAAATATTGCGGAATATATATTTTCTAAATCTTTGCAATATATGTATTACATCCAAGATATGATGATACTTATTTGTTTACTTTTTAATACATATATGTATATTTCTAATAAAAATTGATTAATTTCAATTTTGAAAAAATGTAAACAGTTTAATTATCAATGTAATGTTTGCTTTGCTGATTAATGTAATCATTTTGTATCAAATATTGCGATACGACTTTAATTTCTATTAAAAATTTATTAAAAATTTACGCGTTTGATTTTTTTTCTTTATTTAATAAACCAAGTCGAAAATGATTTAATATTTTAAACTATGTTTTGTACTTGTATTCACTTTTTCGCTACTTCTCGTTACGATAGTCGATATTTGCGTTAGGGTGCGATTTACGGATAACAACCCCACAAAGTGTTAAGCCCCAACGTTCATCTCTCTGCTACGAGTGTCATTATGACGACATTAAACTAGCCGGACAATGACAAAGCTTTACGATTTAGTACGTTACGAGCAAACGTGCCGAATTCTCACGCAGTTTCGTTTTAATAACCAGAAGATCGATCGGTGACAATGATAATCTATGGTACCTCTATTGTATTACTACGCTGCCTACCGTATCTGCTACCTCCTCACGATAGAAATAATTATCTCCGAGGCCATTATTACTTCTATGTCATGGCCAGAAGGAAAAAAAGCTTCTCGAATGGCTTTTTCGTCGTCCATTCATCCGCTGTAGTAGAGAGGAAAAGCGGAATAGAGAAGGAGCGGATATACCCGGCCTCGATATTTTATTTCCCTGCGTTTCTCACAATGCCGCGCTATTCTTCTCGCATTCGCCACGCTCTTCGCTGACTGAGCCCTCACTTTTTGTTGCTTTCAGGGATTTGCGTCCAGTGAGCTTGGAGAAAGGTCAGGAGACCCTCAGGCTCAGGGTCTATGCCTGCTACGCCTGGGGTGGGCCCTTCCTTGTCGCCGGTCTGGCCGCGCTTCTGGACCATCTACCGCCTCAACCGCAGTACACCTTTCTGAGGCCCCGCTTCGGTGAGAAGCAGTGCTGGTTTTACGGTAAGTTCTTACTTCACCCGGAGTCTCCCTCGTCAGTTCTGCGTGAATTATCTTATACGCATGGCATGAACTCGTCCCATCCACCGTTACCCTTCTAGCTCTCGGCGCTAACTATTATAGTAGTGAATGGTACGTATTGATTTCAATCTACAGATTTTATAAGTTAACGCGATTTTCTTTCGGGTAATAATAACGTTTTAATGTTTTCGATGGATTGCCCACGGTAATAGCATTTCGCTTGCCATTGTCGCTTTACTGCAGCTTTATAAGTCACACAGAGTTGTTTTCGCAGAGCTTGCGAAATATCATCAGTGCATCGCGCGTGCAATCAGGAGGCAACTAATTGTTATCCCTATCGACTCTTTGAGTATTCTCTTTTTCTAATGGGGGAAAAATTGCTCCGCCTCCCCGCCTTTCCGCTACGCACGCTGGCGATTGCGGTCGAGGAACGAGGGTGTATGGACGGGTTGTTTGTAATTGCAATATCTGGCCGCGACAAGGGTGGATCCGCGGATCCGTGGATCCGGCATGTAAAAACTGAACGTTAATCAGCGGGGCGTGGGCGGCACGGCGGATCGCGGCGCGGCGCGGCGTAATTAATACACCCGACGAGCGGCGTGTTTGCGGCGCGGCGCGCACATCTATAGGCGAACTTTAGGACGCGGAGCGTTACGCGCCGGGATTGCGGGATGTGGATTACGTGGGGAAACGGGTCGTTAAATGGCCAGGCACAACAAACCGTAGCCCGACGCACCGAATAGAGAATATAGAGATCCCTCCCTCCCCCCTCCCTCTTCCCCTTCGCCGTTACGACGTTGAACCTTATTATCTCCGTTCGATCCGCGAGAGATTCACAGGGAGATCCGCAGGCAGGCCGCTTCTGCCGGTTATTACTGGGGATCCGGGGGTATTAAAGGCGCTTCGGGAGCAGGGTATTGATCTTCGGCCCCGCTCTACGTCATACTTAAATACAATATTTCGACCGACGTGTAATCCGCTTACGGAAGTATTCGCGTTCGCTAATGCGCCACGCAATAACCGACGCATGCAGCGGCCGCCCTTCTGTTCCTTATTGTAATCGAATATTTGTATGCGCGAATAATTACATACCCGTCCGGGAAGGAGGGGGGGGGGGGGCGGAGGAAATCGTACACAGTATAGAGAGCGTACATAGTTTGTATGTAACATTTCAGGGAGCGTGTAATCCTCTTGCATGCGCGAGTCGAGTGGCAGCCATTCGACTGTACTAATGATGTATTAATACATACATTTATATGTATAAATATCTTTCGTGTCTGCATAATAAAAGTACCATGTCGCGTGTTGTTTACACGCGTATTTCATATGAAAGCGCATGCACATGCAAACATGTGTATTCAAATAACTTTTCTGTGCCGCGGATTTCTTTGTCAATCTGAATTTGTTTGCTGCAAAAAAAACGGAAATACCAATTTTCCGATACTTTGAATAGTTATTTATTCGCAGAAAGTAATCAGGGACGAGTACAAAGTTTTTTAAAACAACAAGGATTCCAAGAAGAAGAACAAATGAAATCTTTAAGAGTATAATCGCTATCCCTCATTATGTATGCGTAGCAACGATTCGTGACATCATTTTATTTTTCAACGTTGGTCGCGACGGCGCCGGATGACCAGTACCGGTACTTCATTAGCAATTAATTCGACACCACCGATCGATTAACAAAACCAATTTAATCGGCACTGCGAGAGCGCGGATGACCAGTTCTATTAATTGGCGGAATAATCGGATCACAAGGGATTGCCGGATAACGGTCTGCTCGCAACGTATTACTTTCGATAATAAGCTCTATTATTGTCTGCCAAATCGATATCTTATTACTGTATGAAATGACTTTAGTTTCAGGCATAGTTACGTATGTTTTGATATTTAGATTGAACCTTATAATATTATAAGCGAAAACAAGAGACAACATGTTCGAATTTTCGAACATGAAAAGAGAAGGCTTTGTCGACTTTCGGTTCTGCATATTTTTCGTTAAAGTGTATCAAACGAATAGCTCGATCAAATAACGCATGTTGCATTCAAGAAGATAAACTAAAACAAGTGGAAGGAAATAAACAGCAATATTAATCGCTGTAGTAATGTTAAAGATAACCGATCTTAATAAATCGCGACTGATCTAAAGCGATCTCGTGTGTCCTCCTGCGTGATTAATATCAGCTTTAATTGCAGCAAGGAGATGAATTAATTCATAAGCATGAGGCACATTCCTCCGTTGATGTTAATCGCCAAGCGAATAATCGATTATTCGGCGCTTGCGAGTGGTTGAATCATTTATTGGTAACGAGGATAGTAAAGGCTTCCCCGTAGCGCGGAGCCAGTCTGAAGGGAAACGAATGCATCGCAGTTATTAATTACGCAGACATGGTTGTAAATAATTCCCATTAGGCCGGTCGATCGTTTTGAATCGCAAGAATAACGCATTTCGGTATAATAATGCATTATTGTAGGTACAGTATTGTCGAGAGGGAGTCTGGATTATGCACGCAGCCGTATGTTGCCAAGTTTAATTAGAGCAATGATCTAACTCGAACTATCGTCCGACAAGCAATTCGTCCCCAATTGTATCATTGCGCTACGTCGTGTAACGAACACGCTCTATTTAATCGAGACGTATTTGTATGTATATATATCGACCGTTTGCTTCATATTACGTTGCTAACGACGAAATTCCACTCGCAAAACGTGAGCTTCTTGACAAGGACAACCAATATCCTTTGTTAGAAATAAACCCACCTGGTTCTATATTGAACGATCTTATACATTGATCTGACTAAGAGCTCCTGTCATCGTATTTTCGCTAAAATCCACACTAATCTTGGAATCAGTCGCTATTTCCAAAATCAAGTTGTTTTGCTCTCTATTTTATCCTGACAGTTCGTTTTGATATTTTCGTTAAAACCTTTACCAAATCGTGAGATCGGTCACTATTTCAAACATCAAGTTACTTGCTCTCTACTTTGGCCCCTCTCGATATTTTTTCCTTAAAACGGATTGCCCTTAGTGATTCCTTATTATTTCGGGAGATGCAAATCTGACGAAATCGTATATACACCTTCCTATTTTCAATATTTTTACTTAAAAATTTCGTAAAATGTTTATACGAATATTTGTACGAATAAACTGTGATTCATCAGTATTGACGCGGTCTACTCTTTCTTCTGTTGACTTCTGTCTTTTCCAAACATTCGAGAAGAAAGCGATCAAGTTCTCGCAACTTCTCGCAGAATCTTCCAAACATTTGTGTCTCAAAATGATGAGAGAGTGGGGGGGAAGGGTATTTCACGCTGTGAAGCTTAAACCTTTCACTTTCCTTCACATGCAGTCTCACCTCTTTTCTACCAAGGGTACCTGAACGCGTACAAAAGCTACACCTGGCGAATAGAGCTACCCGCTCTAAATCGGGATAATGGTATCTCGTGGGAAACTACGTCGGGGCATCGCGACTTGTTTCCCCTGACACAATGCTCTTGCAGGAGACGAGGGGCACCGCCTGCGCCACGAGCAGGCGGCTAACCTTCTCCCCCTCACCCACGCTATAACGGCACTCCATAACGGCATAGGCCGAGGCGATAGGGTAGAGAGATAAACCTGGCGCCAGCTAGTCCAACCCCGTCGTGCGAAACGGCCGAAACCCTCGTTCCCCCCTATCTCGGTAGCCCTATACGAGCACTGTACGGCCCGTACTAATAGGAATGCGTGTATGCGCGTTTAAATGGGCCCCCAGACTGTCCGCTATCTTGCGTTTATATCCTTTGTTTCTTTACTTGTATTTAGCATCGTCGAGACGAACGATAATAGCGTTTTTACGTAGAATCGATAACACTGGAAAAGATGAATAAAGAGTTGTTTCGAATCAGTCTTTCCTCGACGAAAATATCTAGGGATAGTCTGTGAGCGATTAGCAATTAGCGATTGAAGCTGAGGGATTACAAGGGGCTTATAATCGGTGAGCTAAGTACAGGTATTATCAGGTATTATCTCTCGCTGGTAGAATGCATATTGTGAAATAATTTTGTCATGATTTAGTGCGTAATTTAGGCTGCGGTCCACTTGATGTTACAAATGCTTCGAAACATTCCTCTTCTCTTTTCTTTCAATGAAGAAAGAAGGAGAAGAAGAACGCTCCAAAGCATTTCTAGCGTCAAGTGGACCGCAGCAGTGGACCTTAATTCAGTACGTAATATTTCTGTCTTTGTGGACGGTAATTTAAGTGGATTAAACGGGCCAGGCACGAGTAGCATAAAAGGGGCTCTTTATGCTGTTCAGACGTTGCGCCTCACTGATTTATGGCAATAAAATCACTTTCATGAAATTAGAATAAGTAGCGGAATACCTGCGGGTGTATTACTATTGTTATTACTACTATCAGTTTGATATACAACTATGCCGAGAGAATTCAGGGTTACTCCGATAACCCGGTTGCAGCCAAAGCAAAATTACCATGTGAAATTCATGGAACTCTCCTCGCTTTTCCCACACACATGCATGAATATATATGAGAAAGTACGTATCGACGACTCTAAAAGCGTTCCTATAAAAAAATTTAATAGTGCTTACAGTGCTTTTAGAATGACAATAATGAAATAAATTTTATTTTTTATAAATATTTTATAGCTTTATATATAAAAGCTATAATATATTTATAAAAAAATCTATGGTTATAGTTAATTATAAAATATATGTATGATCATTGTTATTTATAAAAATATATATATAAATTATAGTCAAGAAATCAAAAATTTAAAAATTATTCAGATTACTGTATTTTATACGGATCACATCATCAGGTTTGTATTATATAAGATCTATCAAACAAACATTTTGTTATGCTTCTTAACGCAATTATCGAATGGGAATCGAGAGAGGGACGAGAATACGGAAGAGGGACGATCGTACATAGTGGCGATTAGAATAATCGGAATGGTAATGAAATGCAGAGGGAATTATCGGATGCTAAAGAGCCGCGAAAGCACCCCGTACAAACCCCGTCCCTAAATCCTTCTTTATTTATCACACCATTTCGTTTATTACTCGGCTCAAGCGGAAACGAATTGGAAATTCAGATACACGGGATATATTTTATTGTAATAAAGTTAACGGAATTTTTACTACAAGTTATTGCATGTTACACGCTCTCCAAGGAAAATGTTCTACATCGCCAACGTGTCACGTCTTTTCTTCGCGAACTAAATAAAAGCAATCGAACTGGATTCCGATTCGAGAGCCGTGATTAATAGCGCGTCGTGCATAAATCGGAGATACGAACAGAAAAACGGAAAACGCCGGGATGAAAATACAGATGAGAAGAAAAATATGCGCGTGAAAAGTTGCGCGGCGCCGGCGCCGTTTCTCGCGATTGATTTAGCGCCAACACTTTCGGCGACGAAGCTAATCGGATTTGACTGTGGCGGAGGACGCGGAGGTGCCTCTCGTAAAGTATCGAACGGCACGCGTGGACATAATTCATTTATGTTTGTTACGGATTGCCATGGGAGTGAGATATAACTCGTGCGAAACAGCTATTGTTGGCGACCTGCCAGACCCAGCAGATATAGACGGCGATCTCTTGGGACCGCAAGATTCGAAAGCTGGGTCCCCCGTCGCGGTTTATCCCCTTTTTTGCTTGTAACGCTTTTATCTTCTCTTTTATGGTGCATCCTCGCGTATTCTTATTCCGCCCGGCAGTCTTCAACGAGATGCGCAAGCTGAAGCTACATCTTGGGTTGGTTTTTACGCGTCAATCGCCCGGTCGAGCAAATGTGGCCCGACATTGGAATAAATCTTTTATTGGCTGTTAAGGCTTCGAGAAAAAGAAACTTCGATTTTTTCCATACACATTATTATTTGAAACAATCTTGCCGCCATATAGCCTGAGAGAGTTTCGACATAATTATTATAAGTATAATACTTCTTTTTCAGAGTGTACATTTCCTTTCCAGAATCTCGTGAGTTTACATTTTTGCTGCATTGATATTATGCTAATGTACCGTGAATATATCACGCACATGTTGTGTCTTTCTTACATGAGGTTTTGTTCAAAAAGTTCCCGGACTTTGCTTTATAATTTTTTGTTTACTTTGATTTACTTATGACTTATTCAGCCTTGTTTCTTTCGAAATATGTTCCTTCTCGGTTATACACCACTCTCAACTTTCTACTTCTGGATGTAGTCCTGGTATGCATTTTTCACGATTGTATGTAAGTCCGTCTGCGAATTATCCCTGAGGTCTTCAAATGTCGAATCCTTTGGCCTTTCAATGTGGATTTTGTTTTGAAAAAAGAAAAAATTTGTGAAAGCCTGCAGGCCGAGGAGATTAGGAGAAAAAGGCCTATATAGAACTATAGAAAGGTCCTGGAAGTGGTGCATATTAACCAAGAAGGAAAATACTTCGAAGGAGACAAGACTGAATAAGTAGTAAGTAAACCCGCAAAAATTATAAAGACAAGGTTCGGAAACTTTTTGAACAGACCTTGTGTGTAGAGGCTCCAACTCCTGCGTTCTCCATTTCGATATAATTCTTTCTCAGTATTCATCGTAGTTCGCGCGAGGTCCGGCATGTCTGATGGAAAAACTTTGTCGGTGTCAGACAGCGCGTAGCAAGACGTCCCTCCGATCCCGTTGCGGGACCGGTTTCGACAAAAGTTCGGGAATTTCGGCGTGGCGTCGCGGCTATACGTACGTTGCATTTTGAGACGACGCCTTGATGAGCAGCCGGATGAGAAAGAGGCCGGGAAGGAGAGGCGCGGAATACAAGTTCGCTTCTCTGCATTTGTTTAATATTCCGCGCCTTCCCGGCGGACATCGGGATGCAAGTTAGCTCGGTTATCCGAACAGGACCCGCTACACGAGGTTTCGAAAGTTTCGTGACGAGCCGCCAAAGTTTGACGTTGAGCTCTCGCGGAAAGCGCCGGTTCTCCGACCACCGGGAGGTAAAAACTACGATTATTCCAGCTGACGGCGGAGGCTCCGAGAATTGCGTAACAATTAGCGAAGTGTTATCCGCAACAACGGAAGCAGATCTTGGCGATTAGAGAGATCCAAATCTAATTTAAAGGACGCGAAGCTTAAGAGCCGATATCTTGAACCAAAAATAAATATGTTCGCACAAATAAATTATTATTATTATTATTTTAAGTTTAAGTTTAAGTTTAAAAACAATATTATTACTGATGCCTCATCTTTTGAGATGCTCCTCTCTATGACACTTCTATTCTTGATTATAATAACTCTTATTATTTTCACTTTAATAAAGTTATTATTTTATTACTATTAATTTTATTACTCTCTAAATCAGTGAATACTATTGTGAATCAGTGACTAATCAGTGATTCACTGATTAAGATTTAGAGAGTAGATTTAAATTCTACATTTGATCGGGATTTGCGGAGCGCTTCTGACAAGTTAATAATAACAAGTCAAATAAATTTTTGTAATCCCGTAATAAAATAAAACGATAGTTGAATAGAGAGCAAAGTGTACATTGCAAACATCAATGGAATGTCAGAATATTTCTGTCTGTAATTTTCGCGTTTGTTTTATTTCTCTACATCCGATATAAGCCATACACCGTGTTTAAACGGCCATGGTTTGCATTTATTGGAGTCACACGACACTGCACTGCTCGTGTTTTTTTTTTTTTTTTTTTTTTTTTTTTTTATTTGCCTCGTCTAAAAATGCTTTAACAAATACAGTAAGGAAAACATTGGAGATATTTGTCCATATTGTCATTTTATTGGATAGTTAAGCGTTTAAGGTTCGTTGATCGGATACGTTCGCACGCATTTAAAAAAATACACGTCACATTGTTTTATGTGTACCATATATTCATTACCACGTATCGTATAACACGGTTTTCGAACACGAATTTGCGATACAAGAACAATTTTTTCGACGTGTACGATGATTTGACTGTTATTTGTAGGTATAAAAAATAAATCGCCACGATTATTGTTTTTATATAGATTATTAGAAACTTATAAATTTTTTGTTACAGATAAGTATTAGATATTATTTATGTTGAAGTTTTTAGATAGATTGTTATGTTTTTCTTGTGTGATCGAACTGAAATCAATCAAAAGTTGTTACGGAAACTACATTTTCTGCCAAAATGAAAATCAAGAATTTAATTAATTTAATTATTTGGTAAAAATAATTAATTTCAGCATCACTATTCGTTTGATTACCATAGATTGATCTGAGCAACTCCTAATAATGGATGAGCTAAAAGGAAGAAGAATGAACTTGTGTACGATGCACGTGGAGACTGGCCAGAGCTTATTTTTATAAAGCCAACATCGCCACATAATTTAAAAGCATTCTCTTAAATATCAAGCGCAAAATACCCAAAAGCTTATGCGCTCCGCCTAAATCACATTACCTTAAATCACGTTAGATTTAATTTCGCGTGCCAAGTCCCGTGACAAATACTCGCGCTTGAATTTTTTAGCGGATCGCCTGAAAAATGTAGGATATTACGATGATATTGATGACCCCGTGTGGTCTTTATATACCGTACGTACAGCTTTTGCGATAGGAATTTCTCGGGTTGTTGCTCCGACACTATATTTCTGTCGCGAATCTATCGGGCGAAGATCCGCCTCGAAAAAAAAAATCGAGTCTCTCGATGCCCGTGACCGATCAATTCGATGCGTGGTGGGTACTCGCTTTAAATTTTCGTTGCAACTTCCGTCGAGCAAGTTCTCGAGAAAAATCTGGACTGGGTCAGTCGCAACTTAATATCGCTGCGCGAAGGGTGTGCGATGCGTTGAACCACTTGAAGCTTCTCCGTTAAGGATTTTATTTATGGATTTGTTTGCAGACGCGCGGGTGTCTCCCCGCAGCCGATAAGTGGCTACGGGAGGAGTACTCGTGGAAGCCTGTTTCTAGCAGATTGCATCCGTAGTTATGGGGTTGGAAGAGTCGTTGGAACCGGTTGGCTGTGAGGGGGCGAATCACCCTGATAAAAGCGACTCGACTGTGGAGAGTCTCGGCCGGGGTTTCTATCACCAAATTACCGTGAAGATCGAAACAGCGGGCTTCGCGCGTGATTCCTGTTTTTACTGTCGCTTTAAATTCTTGTAATTCCGGTGTCCGAGGTTGTGTAATAACTATTTTACATTTTGACTGTACATAATATTGGTTTAATGAATCATAACCAATTTGTTTTAATAATTTGCATTATATGGAGTAGAGAGTGAAAGTAATAAGAGAGGAAGAGAAAGAGAGAGAGAGAGAGATGTGGACACTATATGTATTATTGTATATATAAACTGGAGAAATACAATAATAAAATGTAAATTAATCCTATTTTGTATAACGCAACTACATAAACTCATTTATAAAGTCATATGCGATTACATACATATTTTCCATGCATTATTTATACATCTTGTCACAGAATAATATAACATAAAGTCAAATAATATAATCAAATTGCTAAATTTTAGGAATATCTTATTTCTTTGATATTACATGTGATGTATGGAAATGAAATAGATATTACATTTTTTTTATGCTATACGTTCCACGTGAAATCAGAACTTTCAGAATTCAAATATCTTTTCTAAGTAACTAATCTCGCTTTAATATCGGCGTATTTTGTTCTCGCATTATATATCATAAGCTGGAACTTGGCGTATCCGCGCGACGGCAAACGGCATCGTACGTAGAGCAATATGAATTCGCGCATATCGCAAATATCTGCGATACGCGCGGATTTAACGAACGGATATGGGATACGGGGATGTCTGTCTTGAACTTGAAATCCGAGCGTGCGCGCGTACCAGCGCGTGCACATCCCGGGAATTCGAGGAATCGCGGCAGCCTTGCACCGGGCGCGCGGAAAGCGGGAAACCGATCCGACCCGCGATTGGGTAAGTGCACGCTCCGCGTGATTTACCATGATTTCTGCTAAACACATATCGCCCTTTCCCGCGCGCGGATGCAATTTCGGCGGGATGGTGGAGCAGCGGTCGCGTGATCGCCACGGAATACCCTCGTTGTTGTAACCTCGTGCAAAATTCACCACGCTCAATCGCGCGTTCGCACGCGCTCGCCCACCTCCCTCTGAATCGGCTGGATTTTCCACTTTCATTTTTGCCCTTCGATTACCGTGCTTCGGCTTATCGTGTGAAATACAATACAATGTTCCGATGGAGCCTTAATAATTTTGCGAAAAGCATTTTCTCTTAAAAAAAAAATAGTGAGAGGATTTACGGGTAAACGAGGGAGAGAGTTATAACGTAAGCGACAATAAGAGACAAAAGCCACGGTCGTTAGCATTGTTACCAGTTACCACACTCCCGAAAAGCATTTCAAAAGACTGCGAGTTATATATTCTTGGCATACTTTTGAGCCACAAGAGTTTATGAGAATGCGAACAATTCTGAAAACTATCCTGGTACAACGAGAGAAATATAATTTCTAGTAGGTATACCACAGGAAAACACAGTCTTTTAAACGATATTAAACTGAACGTTTTTGTCGTATTTTTATTATTGTATCCGATTTTATATAATTCATAAAATCGTAAAAACAAAGCATTACCATATTTTCATATTTATTCCGCGGTAGTTTTTAATTAAAAATCGGACGAAGGGTTAATCCCGCGGCCGTTTGTGGAGCGAGGAATAATTACGTCCTTTTTGGAAATGGCGCACGCCCACCGCGAGGAGAGCGAAAAATTTAATCGCTTGAGATATGTGTGGCCGGGTGGGTGCGTAAACAACGCTATCCGCGCGAGGGAGAAACAAATGTGCAGTGACGCTGCAGCGAAGTTATCGGCTATCGAACATTATTGGATAACGGAAACAAAGTGCGTCTCGCCCCACATTGATTATTATCGCACGCGATCGCCGAACTACCGCGCTCTCTCCGCGCGGCGTCATAAATAATTAAGAATAAATGAGAGCGACGCGTCGCACATTCAGACGGTCGTTCGAAGGCCAACTTCCGGCCAGCGCGACGGACGCCGCGCCGCCCCTATTTTCTTTCCGCCGTAACGCGCGTTACGCCCCGTCCGTCGATACGTGCAAGAAAATAAATCGCGCCCGCGTCCGTCGGCAGGTCGACACCGTACGATTTATTTGTTTGTCATAAATCCCTCCGTCTATTTCCGCGCGCGTGCATTACGAAAGCCTGCCTTCCGCATTCCGAGGCCGCGCCTTTCCCTTCGCGTCTCTAAATGGATTTGTCGATAGATTGAGAATTGATAGATTAGCAGTTTTATTAAGTTGGAAATATGTGTATAGATACACATAGAAAATATTGGTAGGCTACCAAGATCCAGCTCGGACCGTAAATGGCAGTTTCTTCTGCATTGATTGTATGTAACATGTCCTTTTTCACTTGATATTAATAGATTGGAATTTCGTAATTTCATAGAACGAGAATTACGCGAGTTTTAATTAATAAGCGCAAGCGGAGTGATTAGCGACGAGTCGAAATGTTGGGGATTCTTTTACTTCCGGTACGCAAGGATCGCGAGCATTGTGCTGCGTTTTCTGGCGCAAACGGCTCGTCGTTTCGAACAGATCCCACGAATCGCGGAGATGCGACGCCGCATTAAGCGCCGCGGGGATAAACCCGCTGTCCATTCAGTCGATCGCGCGGTTTATTATTGAATCCGTTTGCAATGCGAAGCAGCTCCACCGCCGTCCGAGCATTTGCGCCGCTCAAAATCTGGAATATCGACCTGACTCTGAGGTCGTCCCTGAGACGGGCGAGAACCGCCATATGATTAATCCAGGTGCAAGAATCGTTTCGTGTTGGCAAGTCGTTAGCGAAGCCAAAATAGAAATCGGCGCTCGTTCCTCGTGGAACACGTGGATTCTAGGGAATCCGTTTTAATCGCGTAAACGTCGTTAGCGTTATTATTACTTACTTACAGGAATTGTAGGCTCCGTTCACGTGAAATTTGCTCGTGAAATTAAAGACTAATACGATAAGAAATAATACGTATTATTCTCACGAACAAAATGTCAGGAATATATCGTCAAATAAAAAATTACCACTTGGGTAAATAAACAATTGAAAAGATTATTCATCATACTACCAGCTATGCGAGCAGAATAATCGTGTTGTACAATCGTAGACCGCGGTTTTTTATCTTCTACAGAATTTTGAATCCTGTTTGCCTTGCAGGTGATATGGAAATCTTGGCCTACTTCTTTGGACCGATCGGAGTGCTGCTGGCTATAAATCTTATGTTTTTCGCCGTAACCGCTCGCGAATTGACGTGCGGTCTCTGGAAAGGCGAATTCGTGAAAAGCACCACTGAGAGGTAAGTAAACATTTTCCTCGTCCCGGTTTAAAAAAAACGGAACCGAATAATATATCCTGCTTGTTCATTTTTCAGTATTATTCCGTGGCAATTATTTATAATGTTTCAACTGTTTTAAACGAACATGATACTCATTTGCGTGTTCTATTCATAAATAACAAACTTTACCAGAGAAATGGTATAAAATAAAAATGTTTTTTTTTGCACGGATATCGATCTATTCTTCGCGCGACAAAAGGCTATTGTATGTTAATAAATAAATTTTTCTGCAGCGCAAATCTCGATCTTCCCCTGTAATACGGCAATAACATTGCTCGCGGCATATCGTATTTACGTTTCTTTTTCCTCTTATCAACGAAGTAACAAATACATTTTATTCCATAACGATATCGGTTGAGCAAAATTAATTAAGGAAGAAGATATGATATATGATATTAATCGAAGAAAATCGAACGAAAGAGACGGGAGATGTCGGGATCAGGGAGATGTAACTTAATTATGTTCTACGAGTCCTGTATCTCCGAGTATCCATGAGTTTAGAAGTGCAGCGAAAACGAACAGGCCTATAGATAAAAGAATCATATTCTTTATATTACGCATGATACAACCGATCGCTCGAGCATCTTTGCACATCAGTCGTTCGTAAATAATGCGGTTTTCATAACTATATAAGATAAGATGTGATAAACCATTAAGGAAGAATAATCGACGTCGAGTTCCGCGCTAAGATAAACTACGATGAGTTGTAATTCCACCGAGATTTCGCGTTTCCGCGCATTTATGACGTGACCTCGAATCCGCAATGAAGAGGAGAGTCGCGAAGTTATTATCTCGTTTAATCGACGGAGCGAAAACGATGGATATTGGACGAGTCGCGCGAAGGGACGAGCTAAACTCGGAAGATGAAAGCCGACGACGCTGAGAAGCGGCGCGGCCGCGGGGAATCGCAGACGAAAAACGATCTGAAATAGACAGCCACGGGGAGCCGGGGAGCGTTTGTGTGCGCGCTTATTCGTGGTTGCAAATAAATGTCAATCTTCGCGGACGGCAAGAATGGCGGAAGGTCCGCGAACTCGACGACGGAGTTAATTGACACGAGTAGAGACGGCCGGGAGAAATTTGCGCGACGATGACTTGGGGAAATATATCAAATACGGCTTGATGCGGCTAGAAAAGGTCGACGACTTCGAATAAAATTTCAACCACCGCCGCCACCGCGTGTTTACTCGTCATCACAGCCGGCTTTCGAAGTTTCTTGACGTTCGCGCAGTTAATCATTCATAAGCCATGCGGCATACGCTATTTTTAGCCACGACGCGGGCCGCCTGGTCTTTGCAATCAACGCATATAATTCGCTACTGTACTGTTAGAGTGCAATCATCGCGGTGCCCACTACAAAGGGTCACGGAAATATCTTTTCCTCCTAGAACCGCAGGTTGCTGGCGACCAGAAACATACGGGAATATACTAAAAGGAAAAAGAGGGGTAGAAACATGGGGCAGAGATAAATATGAACAAGTTACAAAGGAAAGTATACCAGCTGCAATTGCGATATAAAAAGTGTGCGTGTAATAAAACTTCTTGCCAAGTGGACGCGTCCGCACTTGTAGATCCCACGCGAATCTCGCGAGATTCTCGGATACTTTCTGCCAAGAAATCCACATCACGCGGAAACGTGAAGGTACGATATAACGTGAGAAAATCCTTTCCGCGATTTAAGCGCAAAGCCACGAAGTGGCGGCTTACGGGCGACAGACGCGGAGGCAGGTGTCGTAGAGATATACTTCTATATAAGTACATTTATACGATTCTCCCCTTTCTCTCTCTTCTCTCTCTCGTTCTCCACGCGGAGACTATTCTCTGTGCGGTCGCGAGTACAGAAATACTGTCGTTCTCGGACGTGCGCGGAGAGGGTGCCGGTATAAAATATTTTTTGCCCGTGAAAATCCGCTATCTCGGCTGCGAGGCGAGGAACCCGAGGGAACACAGATCTCCACTTTGCGCGACCGCGAGAGGAAAAAGGATAGCGGCGGTGACGGCCGCGGCGGAGACGCGAGAGTGCATCAAGGCTTGGCGAACTGGATCCGCACGTCGGCGTCGCGTCGTGTCGCGACGAACGGGCACTCGCCCTCCCGACAGTTATTGCGAGTGTTTCATACCGCGTTTATGTCCCCCGCAGGCATCGCTGTGTCGCCTTTTGTCAGAGGATAATTCGAGCTCAGCTCCTCTTTCCTCCGGCAAATGTCAAATCGGACGTGACGTCCGTACGTTATTTGGCGCCACACCGAAACTATCCGGCCGGTCGCGTGGGCAGACGTGAAACGTTTTAAAATGTCAGAACGTCTCTTTCGCGACAGTTTTTCTCACGGATGTATATTACGCCGAAATTGCGTCCGCGATGCGTGTCCGCCAACGACATATGTATTTCCGTTTCAAAGAGGGTTGTTGCTGCGATATTCGTTAATCGCTCAATTTTAATGCGTTTGTTACAATTATCAAGTTCAGTTTATTCGTTGCGTCTAATAAACGTAGGAGAATCTTTAAAAATCATTGACATTTAGCTCGATGTTTATGAGCATATTTAGTCTATTCTAATTTTGACATGTGTATTCGTTGAACGATAATCACAGCTTCACTACTGAACGTTTTCGAGCTTGAAACTCAACTATAACGTAAAATAACAAAAATAAATATCTCCGCATATTTCAGTGAAGGGATATCCGAGGCATCGGTTACATTTGTTTTATTCTTTTCCGATGACAAGAAGATCGATGCAAAAGCCACTGTGAACTCGGCGTTGAATAAAAAATAATATTGTTATTGTCATCGACGTATGACGTTTGCAGATTTTCGCGGGGCGAAACTATATCTATCCACGTCGGGATGTCCCAGAAACTATGCAAACGTACGTGATGAACGAAATCCGTTCTTGTCGAAGGTATGGTACAAACTCGGGATGAGGCGAAATCTACATACTGCTATTACGTTTCCTTTGCCAACAATGGCCGTATTGTGTTCGCGCACGTACATCACGACGGGCAAATAGCGTCGTCGAAATCGCGAATTGGGATCGTCAATATCAATCCCGAAGAGAGCGAGAGGATGTAAGCGGATCGAAGGGACGTCGAGCGAATGGAAAATAACGATTGCCTGATATCGGCTGGAAGATAATAAAATAAACCTCTCTGCGCGCCAAGTCTGCGCTTTATAAAAAAGAATCCGTCCGCCTGTGCAAATCGGAAAGTACGAGGTGTCAAATACCTTTCATCGTGACGCTTTGCTACTTACGAGGATTTTCCTTGACTTTCGCTCCACGTTTCCTTTCGCCTTTAATTTTCGCGCGACCAGTTATCCCAGATATTCAACGAGCCGTTCTTCGGCTTCCAAAATAAAGTATGCCCGCGAAAAACGGGAGACCGAGAGCGTTTTCGTCTGGGCCAATAAAACTTGGTCGTTTTCGAGGCGAGAATGTCGTTTCGCAGCCGCCGAAACGATCGGGCGTTCCTGCTTCTCGGCGGCCGTGCGCAACGTCGGTCGCCGTTTATTATCGTTGCATCGAAGCGCGTCGGGAACGGGCACGTAAACGCGGCTGTTGGCACAATTCCGGGATATTCCTAGAGATATTGCGAGGGCATCGATATTCCAGCGTGTGCGCGTTATCGATACGTTCCGTCGTCTTTTCAGGAAAGGACAAATCGGAGCAATGCACTTTGTCTTTCTACGGAATGGTTCGCTCGGAATAACTCGTTGTAACGAGCAATGTTGAACATTTCCGATATAACGAGCTTATGATGTGTTCCGACTCAACGCTCTTCGATTTCTTGCCGCTTTGTGCGCACGCCTTCGTTTATTTGAGCTTGAATTATACGGGAGGTTTTCGTACGTCGTGTGCAAGACGTTACATAGGTAAAGTTTTCGAGTTCTAAACTGAATTCTCGGTCATCCACTTTTACACGACAAAACGTTGCATGCCTCACTGTTGCACACGTCCAAGTATCGTTTCACTTCGATCTTTAAATAGATCGCACAAATTGATCGTTCAATTGAATCGATTAACCAGACTCCGCGGCGCGAGCGAATCAGTCGGATACGATAAGCAGATCCTCTAGTTCGCGCGAACGAGTTTATCTTGTCTTGCGCATCGACAAGGCCAAGGGTCTTTTAACTCTCATTACTAACAGCCGTTCCCCGAAAACTGCAGAAAAACGCGTGGAGAATATTCGTCAAGTCTCATGGTCAGGCGCAAGGTAAACGTTTGCGCGAGACAAAGGAGGACTGGTTAGTCGACCGAAGTTCCACGTGACGAGCGTGCGACATGTGTTTACGAATCTCTCTCGATCTCGAGAGGATGCTGCGCCGGGGGAAAACATTATTATTTTTCATCGTGGAATGCCGACGAAAAGTCATATCCGTCGGCCGCAAGGTTGGTGAACGCCTCGAGAACTGGCTGGCAACGCTGTTCTGCTGAATTTAGGGGGACCATTGGGATATTAACTCGTGACGTCACGTCTCCAATATGGTCGCCACAATAAGGACACTATCCTAACCTCCTAACCTGACTGTGTTGTTTAGAAGGATTAAATAATACTCCGAAGATGCGTTTGACCATTAAAGACATTTGTGAATTCGCAGAATGTTCACCTTCGACACGTAACTTTATTGAAGGTGAAAATGTATTAAATTGTGGTCACTTATTAGCATGTGGCATAGCAGAACAGACCGAAGACTTTTTTAATTTGCTTGGTTTTTGCTTGCAAATCTCTAATATGAGAGATGCACCACATCAAATAAAAGTTAATTTAAGTGTGAACGGTAAAATAAATGTAGCGGAATGCACATGTAAGGCTGGTTTAAGTGCCAAGTGCAAGCACATAGTTGCTATGTTATTATTTTGCAATCGGTAAGCAATATATGTACATAGGTATGTATGTATATTATAATGAATTATGTACATACATAATTCATAAAGTTTAAATAATCAAATTTATATTTTTAACATTTAGTTAGTATTTTTACAATTGTTACATTTTATAATATAATTTGCCACATTTATGCTTACAAAGTATTTCTCTTTACTTCAGGAGAGACATCGAACAATTAGATCAAATATCTTGTACTGATAAAAAATGTATGTGGAATCTCCCCCACACAGCAACATTGGACACATACAAGGCACTTCCACTAGCAGAGCATAATTGTTTTAAAGTTGAAAAAACTGTAGAAGCAAGCGAGAAGAGCTCATTCATTAAATCGAAATTATATGTACCATTCTATCATCATATGTAATGCACTTGTAAGATATTTTTCATGCATTTTTATACTTTTATTTGATGTGGTACATCTCTCATATTACAGATTTGCAATCAAAAACCAAGCAAATTAAAAAGACTTCGGTCTGTTCTGCTTCTTATGCCACTGATATCACATGCTAATAAGTGACCACAATTTAATAAATTTTCGCTTTCAATAAAGTTACGTGTCGAAGGTGAACATTCTGCGAATTCACAAATGTTTTTAATGGTCGAACGCACCTTCGTAGTATTATTTAATCCTTCTAAACAATACAGTCAGGTTAGGAGGTTAGGATAGTGTCCTTATTGTGGCGACCATATTGGAGACGTGACGTCACGAGTTAATATCCCAATTAGCTGGCCGATCCCCAACGACGTCGTCTCGGTTAATCCGACCAAACTGCGGAACAATCCTTCGTTAATCCATCAATAAATCGGCTAGTTCCGAATACTCGTACATTATAGCGCAGTAAGTCAGATTGAAAGAAAATACATTTGTTTCATTCTAACTTATTGCACTAGTTCAGAAGTGCAGCGAAAACGAACAAGCCTTATATGTCGCAGGGATTTCGTGTAATTTAATTTTTTGCAAAATCCTTAGGGAATCCACAAAAATCCGGAATATTGTGGAATGAATAAAAATTATAAATATAAATTTATATAATTATATTTGTATTTATAAATATAATTTTTTATAATATATTTGTAAGTAAAAATTAAATTCAACTCACAATTTCACTGAGCCTAGGATTTTGCAAAATCCCTAGTAGCATCATGTAATTTTTATTTATTCCACGATATCCCGGATTCTCTAGAGATTTTGCAAAAAAAAAAGAAACGAATTACACAAAATTTCTGCAACATATATATTTCGGAAATAAAATTTTCTCACATATGTACAGATGCGTCTTGTAACAACCTCTTTCGGTTGTTTGCTCGACGACGGAAGAGAGCCAAAAAGGAAAGGCTACAACGATCGTTCGAATCGCGCGTTTCCCTTTCCCGTTATCTCGATCCTCCGATAATGGACATCTTCCTTCGGGTCTTTTGTACCAAAGCAGTTACCTCCAGAAACTCTCGCGTTTCTCCTTCCGCGCGCACTCTCATTTGTTCTCCCGTTCTTTCTCCTTATTGTCTCTCGTTACACGCCCGGCCCGACCGGCCCGGTCGCGCGCACACAGAACGGTGGCAGTGGGATTCAATATTTACGGAGCTTCCATGTGTGGACCGTTCCAGGACCATTCCATCTCGTTCGCTCACACTCTACCCCCTTCTCCCTTCTCCCATCCCGTAGGAATTCTCTCGCCGGTTATTGTTGTTCGCCATACGCTCGTAATATTGACCCTTCGTGCAAATTATATCGTACTTTTCCACATCCACACGCTCCCGGCTGGAGTCGATACATCCCACTTCCGGTCGCGCGCTTTGTTCGATGCGCGACAGCTGTCATGGTCGATCGTATCGCATTCATTCGGGCCAACGTCCCAAAAAACCTCTCTCGTTTGTTCACAGACTCGCTCGCGATCCGACGAAATTTTCGCGCAAACCCGCCGGCGAAGGTAATATCGCGTGGCGCTTCTGCGAAACGCAAGCTTCGACAGAAGCGTAATATTACCTCGTTTATAAAACAGGATCCCTCGCGCGGATACAAGATGCATTTATTTCACAACTCCCGCGTTTGTAATTATTTTACACTTAAGCTTCAACCGTGGATGTGGAGGTTCCTGCTACTTATTTTGTAATTTTGACCAATTACGTTTTTTTTCATAAAAGATAAATAAAAACTTAACTCTGTACGCAATGAAAGTTGAAATATACAAAACAATATCGCGACAAGCACGTAGACAGAATGGAGAACAATTATTTTTACCTTCCTTCTTTTTCATATCTCTAAGAGTCCCTAGGACTCCATATCCACTACACCAGCGATATTCAAATACGTGAAAAAAAAAATGTTTTTTAAAGCGACTACTTAAGCTGCTCCACATATTTTTCCGTCTACGCTTAGGATCTGCGCAGTAAAGACAGGGAGACGTTTAGATTCCCCTTAAGATAAAATCTTTTCAGCGCTCATTTATGATATCATCACCTTACACCGTACAAGCGATAAGACTCGTAACTGAAACGACATATCACGCTTTACTGTTGGCCGTCTCAATTTCTGCTTGTTTGCCGACACTCTCGAGTTACCAAACCGTCCTCGCGATGATATTAAGATTCCGGTCATCTCTGTCATGTCGATAGACGGGATTCCCAAATCATTCTCGACATCATTCCCGCCTCATTCCCTTCCGTCCCCTTCCTCTCGACGTTATTTTCGACGCTCGTCCATTTCCCCTCCGGGGCCTCACCGCGCGGCTTTCGCGCTCGCGACGGCCGAGTGACTGCACACGCGGTCCGTTCATAATAATTAGCAACGCCAACGAAAATAGAACTCTCGGTGGCCGCGACCGGCGTGGCGCGTCAGGATAACGCCGCGCCGGCCGGCTCGCGCGCGGAGCGACATTACGATGCCATAATTCTGCGGATACCGTCCGGTGTACGATGTGTTACGGGCCGCGAATATTCTGACGGGGCGCATTAATAACGCTTTGACTTCGGGGCCCCGTGCGATGGGACGCATATATTATACGGGATGCAGAGCGCATCGAATCGATGCTGCCGGCGCGCGCGAGTGCGCACTCGCTCGCGAGACCTCACATGACTCGCTTGATAACGGATAATGACGATCTAAACGGGATTTTCTAGTGTGCCCGTTCCGCGACATTCCGCTCTCCTAACATTCGACGCGGAAATCTCCAGAACGGGTTCGAGCTACATTTTATTCCGGGAGACGGAAAAAAGAGTCGATAATTAAATGAGAAAAGCGCCAATTTATAGTCACCTATTATTCGATCGCCTATTATTTTATAACGAGACGAAGCGCGGTCTCGCATATCAAACGAACAATGTCAATTAATCGTGTACCATTTACATTCATTATACATGTCACGTGTGCAGTCACTCGGCGAGACCGTCAGAGAGAGAGAGTCTCGTAGCGCGATAAATAATTTCTTGCATTCGTATCGCATTCGGCGACGTCGCGTCGCTAGCACAACGATCGTAACGTTAAACAATAGCGAAATGTCAACCGGGCTATTACAATCAATTCCACTCATGAACTTTCATGTGCCTGCGGCTTCTCGGGTTCACACGTGCGGACTGATCGATGGCTCGGCTGAAATTAGAGACATGACGTCTCATCGTCATTATTTTACTATCCATCATCGTCGTACTGTCTTTGAGATTCTTGAGGACACGATATTCCGAAATATCGTGTCCTCAAGCGTAAACGTTTCTCCTGATTTCCTTGAAATCTCATCTCGCGTTATATATTTCGCATTTAGCTTTACCGTTCGTTTTTGGTTCCAGGGCGACGCTGGGCCGCATATGCATGAAGCTGGTGATCGTGATGGGTATCACCTGGGTGGCCGACGTTGTCTCGTGGGCTGTCGGCGGGCCACAGTACATCTGGTACTTCACCGACCTGATAAACGCCTTCCAGGGAGTGCTGATCTTCGCGGCGGTAGGCTGCCAGCCGCAGGTCCGAGCAGCGCTCAAGAGGTTCTTCAGCAGGAACCCACAGACCAACGCCGGAAGACAGGGTAACGGCCACAGCACGACCAGCCACGGGATGCCTAGCATGGGCGACAGCGTGACGCAAAATCCGAGCACCAAAACCGCGCCGTTGGAGACCATCTGTTAGAATGGAGGCTCTCCACGTCGATCCTCCGACACTCGGAATTGTCTCGCGTCAGTCAACGTTGCGAAATTTCAACACGCTCGGTTAGCCGATAAGCGCGACGAGAGCAATCCGATTTGAATCGTGATTGAAGCTACCGAGAGGTCGGCTCGCGGCTGCAATTCAACACTCGGAGAAGTTTCCGCCGCGGGGAACTTACACGAGCGAACGGGTCGTAAACGGGGACCCGTGAATGGTCTCCATTCACCGGGAGACCGGCGATTGCACTTTGCGTGCTCGACGACTTGTCCGCTGTCATAAACGGTATTGCGTCTCTTCCGCTTTACCTTTTCTTCGCGAGCGAGGTACCGTCTACGAGCCTCGCGCAGGATGTAACTCGGTAATTCAAGTCGGCGATACAAACGTCGTTGTATAATAACGTCGGACTGATCGATCGAAGGAATATTTCCGCCGGATCGTTTCAGCAAGAGGTCCCTTCTCGGGTTCGTCGACCCGCGTAGATCGGGAGACCTCGCTGAAAATGTTTTCTTGTTGACATTTCCCAGACAATACGCGAATTCGAGAGAGGAAATGTCTGGAGGACACTCGAAGTGTTTAGGACGCCTTCCGAACGTATGTTAGGTATGTTCTGTACCTTCTCGCTGTTTGAGCTCTCGCGATAGCGCAATTTCGCGCAGTAGCACGGAGAAGAAATTATTTACGCTCTTTCCTATCTGGCCGTAAAATTTTGCACGAAAATACAGATTTCTACTCGTAGAAAAAATGAGCGGTAGCAAAAGAGAAATGGACGATACAGCGTTTAAATGCGTGTACAAAGTGAGTCACGTGAGACTTGATTTTCCTGTCGCGAGCGGAACTATTCGAAACAGTTAACTATACCGTCTCGCAACATCTGTCGAGCGAAACACAATTGGAAAATCAACAGCGCGTACACGATTATCTGAAATCTCGGTAGTAGCTTCCGGACCGTTCCTCGTTCGGGCGGGGGTGCTGACCGCCAACAATCTATCAGATTGCGCGTAGCAGGCGGCAAACACACTACATCCTAGTCATTGGATCTGAGAACTGGATACACTCGCGCCGACAAAGAGAGATCGTGAAATTTCGCTGACGAAAGAACGGGAACGGCTAATTGTCCATTCCTGTTTTGGTACTGCCGGGCTTACCGCCGCGCGATTCATCTTCTCTGACATAAGCAATTACTCACCGTACGCAATTAAGAGAAACTCTTTGCTACGATATCTCGTCGATCTCGCATTTTAGAGCATTTTCGTGTACGCTCCTCCGTTTTCTTTTTCTTTTACGTACGGCATACGTAATAACAAAAGCTGACAAAATGACGCGAGAAGAATTTGATACCTCGGAAAGATTTTATTTATTCCGGTTCACGCCGGAGATTTTGATTTGCAATATTTTATTCTCGAGTTCGACGCTTTCGCACTCGAGACACTTTAATCGACGAGACATTGTACAGACGTCTGTAAACATTCGACGTACCTATCGCAAGCACGACACGAGAAGAAGTGCAGAACATTCGAGGCGACGGGTGTTGATCCGGGCAACGCAAATGTTTGAAAGGCGCACGTCTATTTCGATCTTTTCTGATGTCTTTTAATTGCGAGTTTTGCAATTACTACCGTGTTTTATGTACCATAAATGTTCATCACTGAATGTAACGGGTGTGTGTGTGTGTATGTGTGTCCGGTGCACCTTGTCGCCGCCTAGATACGAAGGTTATTTAAAGGTTTAAAAAATTTTCTACCTGAGAAAGGGTGTTCAGAATTTACCTTCGCTTGGCGACTTGGAACGCCAAGAATGTGTCTTTATACAGCCCCGCGAACCTATTCGGATTCGCATCGTTCATAAATCAGAGTTTGTAATAGCTCTACGCCGCTAAAACAGACAATGACGCGTACTCTTCGGACCTTGGTAGCGGGCAGAAACAATGCGTGATTTATGATCGCGGCGGGTTAATATTCTTTTTTTTTTCTCCAGCGGACAACGATATTCATTGATATTAATAATATCGGCTCGCGACGAGCGCAAGTATATCTCCCCCTTCCCCCCCCCCCCCCCCGAGATTAATCGTCTGTTGTGACGTAACGGTAAAATATTAACGTTCGACGAGAGCAAAAGCGGGAAGGCAGCTTCTTCGAGCCTAATGATCATTGTGCTCTCTCGAGATCTGGAATACGAAAGTTCGAGACGAAACTGCAAACGGCCTCGCCGTTCTTCATAACTTTCGGTACGTTTTACGCCTCGTATTACCAAAGGACGATCGGGGGTTCATCACGGGTTTTCCTTCCCAGGTCCTTCCTCCTTCATTATTCATCGGATGTTATCGAATCTAGGAGCAATCGTTTTTCCGTTTTCCTTAGCATAAATCTGCATCGGCGTCGTTAGCCGCGTCTGGGCACGACGGTCGTGGCTGCAGGCATTAAACATGCAACATCGTGGCTGCCGAGCCACAATTTATCACTGATCAGTCGAACGGTCCTGTTTCGGTTCGGTACCTGAACCGAAGCAGGGAAAAAAAGGAGCTCCATCGCGTTGCGCGTGCAGCGCGTAAAAACGTTCCGTACGCAATTCGCGTACACACAATTTGTCGTGTGTGCGTTGCTCCGCGCAGTAATCGTTTGTGCGACCGTTCGAGAGTGGATCATCCTTTTACGCACCCTTTTTCTCTGTCCCTATCTCGGTCGTTTTTCTGAAAAGGGATCGAATGTCGATTCCAACTCGGTCGTTTTGGGAATACATTTTTACTGACGACCATCGCGGAATAACATGACGAAAACGGATAAGGTATATAGAATTATCTATTTCTATGCTATCTATATCTATAATAAGTTTAGTCTCTAAAGTTTTAAATAATTTTTAATTATCCAGATGTACATATTTCTGCGCAAAGCGTGGAAATATTTTCTTTTCTCTAAGGAAGACTTTTTAGAAGTTTAATTCCACTTTATATACACAGACGGTTTGATATCTCCTTGCGTTATAAGTATTCCTCATTTAATTTTCCGACGAAGGGAAACGGATACGCCGAGGAAGGACTTCGTGGAAGGGAATTCTAGAAGAACTCCCGCGAAGCTCTATATACTGCCAGAGATACTATATCAAGTACATGAGATTAATCAGGATATACTAACCACACAACTGCCACTTTGGAGAATTCTTATTTTTTTCTTAGTATTATGAAAGTATTAATGATACGTCGTAGTCGCTCGATAGCATCACCGAGCGTCGACCCCTGCTCTACGATTTTTCGAGTGATTTTAACGCGACGACACATGTCCTCTCTTTACCGGGAACAATGATCACTCGTACGTGGCGCTTTCCCGGTGCGCTCAAAAGGATTCAGGTCGCTTCAACATCTGGCCGCTCTCTGAGGCGAAACGTCGATTTCGCGTCAGGCCGGGCTTACGATCGCGAGGCGCACGTAAACGGAATCACGTGTAGGTAGGTCAAGGCATGCAATCGATGTCAACTCGTGACAATACACACTAGGAATTCAATGCCTTCTGATATGCCTTCCAAACGCGGCGTTCGGCACGCCGAATCGTGTATACAAAGAGGAACCGGACAAGCTCTCGATCACGGTTCCTCGAGTTTGACCCTTTAGCTGCGGAAAGCGTGCGATCGCTTTCTTTCAAAAAATTTTTCCGTCGAGACGGGAAAATGAAAACGCGACAGAATGTCACGATATATCTTTAATGCGATCCGAATTCATCATTTCCATATTAATGAACGTGAAAAATGTCAAATTAAGAGGACAGCTTTGATTAATTTCTTATCTTAACTTTTTTATTCGCTTTCTCATTGTATAATCCTCAATCTTGAATCAAATATACGATATGTACACGACATTCACGTAACTGAAGGGATTAAAAATGCTCCACGATTTCGCCGTTCCATTTATTGTTTGTTTGTTCCAAATCAGCATCTACATTTAAACAGCAGCGAACGGATCACGCAATTAAGCTGTTTGCGTGTGCGATGTATTTCATTACGACGATCGAGAAATAATCGGGAATTGAATTTTCAACGGCGTTCGTTTCGTTTTATATATCCGGACAGACGTATCGCATACAGACGTATATACTCGGGATCGTTTTACATCGTTATCAGGACAAAGCGTTTCGTTTCGCGATATAATGCATAACGAAGAACAGCGGCGCTTTTTAATAGCACGGAATTGTGATTGTTGATCAGAAACCGATATAGGTAGGATTATATAGTTGTACGATGTAGGAATGTCGGATATGTATAGGATTTATAAACGGAAACCTCGCCCGAGTTTTCGAGCCTTGGCGTACGAGATTGGCGTTCAGTTTGTTCGACGCCGAAATTTAGTGATTAAGGATTAGAGATTAGGAAAGTCAGTTGTGTTTTACGTGTATCTAATAGGAAGAGACTGAAACGCGCGTCCATTATCCACCGGGATTCAGCCGGGATTGCCTGATCTCCGAATAAAAGTGCTTGCTGTTATTCATCGCGGAAACATGAAGCTGTACTATCAAATCACAGCCTCATGTTTCTCGTTTTTTTAAAAAACGCGAATGAAATGCAAAAAGTGATACAGGGCGACTTGCGATTAGCACGAAAAGCGTCATGAGCAGATCCTTCCCTTTGATTCCATATGAAAAAAATCCCGAGACAGCTTTTGAGTCATTAACGATTTATGGGATAAAAGAGTTTTCACGAGTTAAATTTATCTTCGGCTTAATTTCAAGTCTTTAAATCTTAACGTGAACTCCAATCTCAAACTCGGTAAAGCCCGTATCAGACTACGGATTGGGATTGAGATCGGATTGAAATTGAATCAATCAGAACAGAGAAAACTGATCTCAAGTTTAGTATAAACTTTGCTCTGATTGGTCAAATTTCAATCCAATCTCAATCCCAATCCGTAGTCTGATACGGGCATAACGACTTCAATATAATCTTGAATATCAAAAGTTTCAATAAATTATTATCCTCCCCACATTCTTTAGTAAAAATTTATAAGAAGGACACTCCTAGCATTTCAAATGACAGCTGCAAATCGCACCGTGATAAGCGCAAACCCGCTTGTCTATTTTTGAAAGTTAATCGAGTTATTCGCGATCACAGAGGCGGGATTCTGTGAATCCTTAACGACAGTTTCGGTATCGCAGCTTTTTTACCGTATATAATACCTGCGCAACGATACCGAAACTGTCGTACAGAATCCCACTACAGAATCAGGTCGTCTCGGAAAATCTCGTTAGTTCCTTCTTTTTTTTTTTGTTGTAGCGTATATGACCGCGAAGTAACGTCGCGGCTCGACTGGCTCTGCTTTCCAGCCTTCATCAAAGAACCCGACGTGGCTGATCGATCACCCATTCCTCTTTCTCGCGAAGAATTGATCCTCCGCGATTCCACGTCGGGGAAAATCTGCCAAAAGAAATTGGGCCGGCGACGTTACTAGCTCTTTGTTAGCGTGTAAGTGTGTACGTTTGTCGCGCTTAATTAATTGCGCGACAGTGCGTGCGTGTGCATGCGTGCGTGTGGAAATCCGCGTGTGTAATTAGCGTATCGATGAGCAGCAACATCGTTAGAAAAAAAAATAAGAGAGAAAATAACGATCACACCGGATAATCGGAGAGAATGATTAATTGATTAGCATATTTCGCCGCACACAACGATTCGTCAGTAAAATGCCGCCGCGAGCGGAGTAGCTCTTTTCTTCTTTTCGACTAAGTCGCACTCGATAATTTAAGGAACTGCTATTTATCGATTTGTAAAAGCGCGTACCTATTTGTAAGCAAGTCACCGTCACACGACGGCATTCGTAGCTCATCACCTGCCGTCGCTCTCTTGTAGATAACATCCTTACCATTATTATTATCGCACTGTATTATTATCATGCTATTGATACTATTATTTTCTTACTATTATTATAATTAATATCATTACTGTAAGTGACTTTTGTTTTTTTTAACGAACTAAGCACACCGTAGATATCAAGGCTCTAACGTAGCGTAAGTCACTGCGATGTTATACGTTCGTCCTGTGCGATGATTAATGCGATGAAATCAACGAAGTGAAATCCGCGACCGAATTGTCTCCAACGAATTCTTGGAGATACCCTCTTCTCTCTAAACAGCCACTTTTATCCAAAACGAATATAATTCTTGCGTTCTCGTACATATTATATACATATAAGTAATCTTTTGTTTATTTATTTATTTTTTAATTCTACGAGTAATTGGCGAGCCAAACGTTCCAAGAGAATGGAAAAAAATTGATCAATTTAGACTTAATTGCAAACTTTCTTTCGACATGCGAAACGCAAAACGAAGCAACAAGTGTCACAGGTTTAGACGTTACAATCACGCGATATGTGATTGTTAAAATTATTCGCGTTAAAATTACTGCGCTATCTCGTTTAAATGGCTTAAAAAGGTCTCGGCCGGTTCACCGCACGACGAATCCCACGCTTGTACATTAAACCCGTTCGTATGACGACAGAGTGTCTCAGAATAAATACGAAATATTATGATAATCGTCGATGAGGAAGTAGCCTTAAAGTAACTTATTCGAGGTAGATTGTTGATGTAAAGATTTAGACACGCAGCAACACGTATACGTAGCTTGCCAGTACGAGTAGTATTAAGGGATTTACACTTTGGACTTCTTCGCGGCTCGATCTTTCGCACGATCGAGACTCGAAACGACAAATGTCCGCTAAGTCAACACGAAATATATCGCGAGCCAATGAATAGATAAAAAAAAAGACTGCGTGTAACGCACGAGATTTGTTGTAAAATGTGTCCCGTTAAATTCGACGTCAAAGTATTATTTTCCAATTCGCAATGAGAGCGCGAGAGAAGTTAAATAAATTTTGCAAAGAAGATGAAATAAATAGCGAGTAATAACGTGATGCATCTACAACGGCGTGATTATATTAATTAGCCGACGATTGTTTGTTATACTACGACAGCTTTGTAATGATAGATACTGATAATCATTTGTACACATCATATACACATTGGACTTATTTTAACTTGCAAGTCGAATTTAACATGAACGTATTTGTGCAGCGTATATCCATCCCCAAGTTGAGCGAAAGCAAACTCGGCATTTTTTGATACTCTTTTCTCTACATACGATCGGTTTCACTGCCAAAAAATAATATCGCGCCACGAATGAGAATTTAATAATCAATATTCGAGAGCGAAAATTTTGTTATAAAATGAAATTGTACTTGCGAAACCAATTTTTTGAGAAAACGGAGGCTATACAATGTAGACAATAGTGTTAACATAGTCTTATATATCTTAGCGGTAACGTCATTAATCATATAGAAATTAATAGCGAGCGAAGAAACATTTATACAAATGATCGTGCGTCGTCACTGATCGTACACCATTCCTATACAATGTATTGTAACAGTATTTGTTATTATATTAATGGTAGTAAACAGGAAAAACTGTTAGTACAAAATTGTATTTTAACGACTTTTTATTTATTCCATTCCAATGATTCCAAAACCAAAAAATCGCGAGCGTAACACGAAAAAAAACCACAAAATCGTTAACACAGCACGGAAAAGAACCATAAAAACGTGCACATTACCTACAGAATTCGGGTACACTGCCCGTCAATGATTTCTTTCCTGAAGTAAAGGGGGAAGATATAGAGGTCTATAGGAGACGCTCAGGAAAGGAATCATTGACGGGCAGTGTACAGTGTACATCCAAAACGCAGGGAATGTAATATCAGAGAGAAAGATGAGAGTGGTCATGCCCGCGTTCTGGCTGTACCCGAATCCTGTCGGTATGTGTACGTTTTTGTGGTTCTCTTCCGTGCTATGTCTACGATTTTTTATTCTCTTGGAAATAAAACCAAAAAATCGTGAACATAGCACGGAAGAGAACCACAAAAACGTGCGCATACCGACAGGATTCGGGTACAGCCAAAACGCGGGCATGACCACTCTCATCTTTCTCTCTGCAAGTAATATATACATTTGCAGATGTAGCACGGACACGAACCCATGTACCGTTACCGAGAGAGTAATGGGCGTAGTTGACGTCACTTGCTCAGAGGGCACATTAGGACAGACGTCTCCCGAAGCGGGATGGCCGCTCTCTGCCCAAAGGAAAGATATGAGATGATATTGATTATGGTAATAAATAATTTTAAAAAGATATGTATATATATTTAAACACTTTTATTTAGTCGCACTTTATTAAAGCATACGTTTTTTTTCCATATACACAACTGTCTACAAGTAAAGATTTATAGCAGCGATGAAGAATAATTTATAGTAATATATATCTTTCATCACTATGTGTATAACGCAATGTTCACCCTGAACAGTTCTGTGTCGGACATATATCACGTTGAATCAATTTTTAATATAGAACACAAAAAACCTCTCGATATAAAAGTCTTGAAAAGGATTATATCGATTGGGTGAGAGAAGAGAAAAGAAAATCGATTCGCCGGTAACAATGCAGTAAGCTACACAATGAGAATTTCCAGTATCTTCAAGCAAGGCGTCGCAGGACATCAGTAAAGTACAGAGTGGGATTCCTTATATCTTCTAATAAGCCTGCAATGTGAAATATTTACATCTTAATCAGATCGAACAAAGACGAATTATAATTGAAGAATTTAAACAAGAATGAAGTTGATAGTTTATAAGAGACTTGCTTAAGAAGAATCATGAAAACTTTTCAGTTTGTTAATTAACGAGCTTTTCGATTTCTTATAAAACTTACCAACAATATCGCAAAACTCGTCGAATGATGTGCACGGTAATAATTCATCGCGGTACGATGAAAGCACGCGTTCCGAGGCTTTTAGCATGGCTTCGTCATTATGCCTGATGTATTCAGCCAGAATCGAAGGCCATTGGTCGTCGGATAAAACATTTACTTTCTGTAAGCGTAGACAGCATAATTTAGACGTAAATAGATGTAATTGTCGTATTGATATGCAATTAAAAATTATAGAAGTTACTCCCAACCTTGAAGAAGTTTACATAGATAGAATCCACTAGACCGAAAAAGATTAGAATGCTTTTGTAAATAGCGTAATCCTTGAGGCTTGGTTCCATAATGGTCTTCGTAGTGGCTGAAGGAGAGGCGTAACGTTGATGTGCGAGGACGAGTAATCGATTGAGGTGTGTAAGTCTATGCGATTTCCAACGAGCGGGTGTAAGTAGAAGTAACGAAAGTGTGCACTGATACAATGGACCCTCCGCTTCGTAACAGCTGTCGAGCCACGCCGAGCCTGACGGTACTTCGAGATAATTCATTAAAGCTTTATCCTCTCTGGTTGCCGATCGCGTTCTGCAAAAACAAACACGAATTTGTAATATCGGTAATACATACAACTTTTGGATTAGCTTCCTACTGTTTTTATTTCCAGTTTTGTAATCGTCGAGTCTTTTTTCTCTTTATTACTTAACGTATTTTCTAATCAGAATGTTATAAAAATATACTTACGTATTAACGACATACAGAGCCATGTGTATTAAATACGGCACTATGTGCATATTTGATTGGGGACCTCCACCACTGGTGTCCTCGTGGAAACTCTTTTCTTGAGCGAATCGCAGAAGAAGCAGCTTCAGATCATGAACGGTCGATGAGTAAGATATATCGCGGTGACTAGTGCATTCTTGCAGGTAGGTATTGTGCCTAGCCAAACAGCTGGCGAATGCAGACTCCGGAACCTGCGGGCCCCACAACGGCAGTAGTCCATTGCATTTCGTATTAGCGTTCTGTAACGCCGCGCTTTCCCATTCATCTCTGGCGCGTGCCAAACGCACTGCAGACATATGGCAGTCCACGTGGACCACGTTGAAATGTGTGACGGTCGTGTAGCCCACAGTTTTTTGTTGCTTTGTTTCAAATTCTTCTACGTTGCAGCGCTTTGTGAATGTATAAACGCCCAACACCTGTGGTAAAACAACGATAAAGAACGTGATGAGATTAAATGAAGAAAATATGCAGGAAACTATTTTACACTTCTAATAATATAAAATACATGATGCTAATATATTGTCGCTAACAGAAATCGATTCTAAATTTCCTAAAATACAACATTGAATGTCCACGTGCTCCCAAATTTAAGATATATAACGAAAAGGACAGAAGATAGAAGATATATTACCAGATTTGGTTTAAACGTGTATCCTTCGCGACAGATGAAACAGATCAGTCCAGTCTCATCGCCCAGGTCTTCCATCTGTTGAAGAATCGTTCCGCTGGCGGTGACCTGGCCCTTATCATTCGTTTGCATACCAAGCGCGCCCAATTGTCTCTCACGCATCGCCATAGCCAAGCGTTTCTTCTCGCTACGCGTGTGCTGACGGGCTTCTTCAATGAGTTCGGCTACTCGTTTATTGGTGCATAACGCTTCCAACAAATTTTCCGCTAGTGAGCCAACGTGTTCGTTTGAAGACACTTGTTCCAGCCGATGGATGATGCTAATGGTTACTTGCGAGACTGCCACTATAACAAAATAAAAGAACAAAAAATTATTTCAACGTCATTTACTAATGGAAGGATTATAAAGATAGAATATATTATCTGCATTACCTGAGTCGGCTCATGATCTGTAGCTAATCCTGTGAGGAATCGTAGAATATACTTCAGAGCTGGTTTAGATATAAATTCCTTCAGCTCGTCGCTATCTGTGCGTAACAGCGTGGGTTTTACGCATGGGGCGTGCACCTGCAAAAACATAAGAAAATATTCATTAAATACATATATATAGTATTCATATTCTACTTAAATCGCTTTATTACTAACGGTAATATACTCAAAGGCATCTTTCACTATGCCCATGCTTATGGCATGCTATATTATAATCTTTCAGCGTATTACCAATGGCATTTCGTTCAATGCCTTGAGTGAGTATGCAGAACAATTCTAGCTTCTGCTCGTCCTCAGGCGTGTGTTCGAAATCGAACTTAAAAAAGTTCAATACAGGTTTGAAGTAATCACACAGGAGTGCCATTTTCTCTTTATTGCCGTAAGTCAACGCCGCCAAGACTCTCGCGAGGTGCGCGAGCACGCTAGCACTTTGCCTGACTGCCGTGGACTGCGTACACAACAAGAGCGCCTTGATACGCTCCGGGCCACCGAGAGTGCGCGAAAATGCTTCGAATGCACTGAACGGTTGCGATGCCGCGTTCGTCAGTATTGTTTCCATAATCTAAAAACAACGTCAAACGTTCACATGTTGCTCATAATGTGAAGTAAGAATATTTTCTTTGCCATTATACTTACGTCCAATAATTGCTCGGTAATTTTTGCTTGAGAATTTTCCGATTCTGTTGCGAGACAACGTTGGAGAACATCCAAAAATACAGTTACAGCTCCCAATTCGGGTTTGCTCAGAACCTCTTGGTTCTTCTTGACCTTCACGCATAATCTAAACAACTTCAATAGCACTTGAAGAAGAGGTCTTGCACGATTCACGTCGTGTATCGCCGCCAATCTATCCAACATAACTTGAAGACCGCCACAATCTGCTAATACATTTGCCATTTTATAAACTTCCTCATTGTTCACCTCCTGTTCGCTATTGGCGTTCAAGGTTTCGACAAATTCTTCGGTTGCATCTCCGAGCAAGCCACGCATACGATATATTACGCGCATGGCATCGCATTCGCCACCTTCCAACACCCAAATCTTTTTATAAACCTGGATAAGAAAAGTAAGATATTATGTTCGCGCTCTCATGGAAATAATGTAATTTTCTAAAATTAACTGTTCGTATAAAAAGGCAGCAATAAATTTAAATGTAAATATCTTGGGACGAAAAACCTCGAAATCGAACTTTTACCTCTTTAACAGGAAGATCCAGACTGATAATTTTGTTATTAACGAGAAGTTCCATTCCGTTATCGTCCTCCAGAAGTGCAACCAACTCGCAATCTTGACAAATTTTATTTTTGACATCTCTCATAAGTGGACCAAGGCCAGGTTCTAAGCTGCTATAAGGATTTCCTAACATTCTTCCCTACGAAAATATTTAGGAAAAAAAAAGAGTTAAAATATCTTTATGCAAGTATAAAAATCTTATTCGGCGCGGAAACTAACACGCGGACTCACTTGCAAGAAATCTTCCTGCTGTGGATCTTTCTCAAGCGTCAAGAAAAATTCTCCGATATCGTTTTCTTCCGGATAGATAATCGAACACGATCTTTCAAATATGAACACTGGAGTACGGACATCTTGAGGATTCTGCTTTTGTATCGTTTCAACGCAAATTGCCATGAATGCCTTAGTTTCCTCTTCGGTACCTAATATATAAGATAAATATTTCATTCTCGTGTACACGAGTAATAATTATTAAAAATACGTAAGAAACAAAATTATTACCGGTAGTCATTTCCTCTAAAAGTTCCAACAGCTTCTCCTGCGTATCATCGATCAGTCTAGTACGCTGAACAACTAGTCTCCTAAGTGAGAGATAACCGTTTAGCACCGCGCCGACTAGTCGGCCCTTATATTGCTGCTTGATATTCTCCTGTTCCAAGAAAGTCGCCAGAAGTTCCGTGAGCATCTTCAACGAGTATCCCTGAGCCAAATCGCTAGTCAACGTAGTCTCCTCTAGCCTGTGCAATTCCTCTATTTCTCGGGTCAAGAGTTCCGCTAATAAAGTCATTACACCGCGTATTGCCAGGAATTGCTTCCAAGGCGACTGTCTGATTAAGCTTTGATACAACGTGAGGAAACTCGGTGCTGCTCTCGCCGGCGGTACGTAACTCTTCCAAGTAACACGTCAGCAAGACAAGAACCTCCTTTTTCCTCTCTATGCCTTGACACAGGCTCTCGATCATGTTACAAGCGACTTGCCGTGCCAGACGAGAACTGGGATTAAAGAGAACTTCTTTCAACCAGGCACCGTCTGACAGCCTCAGCGGTTGAACGCCTTGATGTCTCATGCAACGCTGATGCCACCTGTGCCCGTACTTTTCCATCAGATACAATACACGAGCTTCCTCCTAAAAACAAAGAGTCACGAAGGGAAACAATAAGTCAAAATTGCTAGTTTTTTATTACTCTAAGTTTACTATTCTTGAAATTTATTAGTCTGAAATTTTTAGCTTTCTATTATCTTTTCGTGATAAATATCACATATAATGTATCATCCCGGGAAAAATATTCATATATGATCATATATAATCATATATGATTGGCCATATATGGTCAGATATGGAAATTGGCCAGATCTGAGGATATGATCTGGTATTATTGTATATGTTAATATCTGATCAGATATGATCAGGTATGATCAGATACGAACTGACACAGTTCAATCTGGACATGTATATTTAAGTAAGTTTCAGAACATTGTTATATATTTTCAAAAGTTATTTTTTAAGTGTGCCACTTATTATAAAAGTGGACTCCACGATGCAACTGATACAAAAATTGTGCCGCTCCATAGCGCGAGACAGTGTCGTGTCTTTTGATACCATTCTTATAACACTGTTGGTCAAATTTTAAATACGAGAAACAGATCCCATCGAATGCCATCTATCGGATACTTTGAGATGCAAATCTGATCTGATCATATATAATCTTATATGACTATATAAGTTCATATATGATTATATATGATTTTCAGTTTAAATTAGAAGATATTATGTTTGCAAAATAATACGATTAATATATTTATTTATAAGAACTATAATATATATTATATAACAGTTTTTTTCACGAAGGTAAAATTTCATTGTTTATAAAAATATTTGATAAAAATTAATATGTCAATTAAAAAAGATTAAGTGTCTTATGCAAATTGGAAAAAAAAGAAAAATTTAAAATAAACACAAGCAATGAGATGCCGTTTTTGATCGAAGTGGATCTGGGTGCTTAATAATATTCACAATATCAATTATTATTAAATACATTTTTCAGTTTTTTAAACTGCGTGCCAATATGGACTTTGTCGGACTTAAACACACATATATATATATAAACGCTCTATATATGGGCATGTAAAACTTATATCTGTTTATATCTCATTTATATATGTTCATATACTGTCAGATATGAATATTTCTTCCCGGGATGATATAAAATGTCCGGGAAAAATATTCATATCTGACAGTATATGAACATATATAAATGAGATATGAACAGATATAAGTTTTACATGCCCATATATAGAGCATATATAATCATATATGGTTATCTATCGCCATATATGATCAGACCTTGTGTCATGTATAATGTACGATCTGATCATATATGGCGATAGATAACCATATATGATTATATATGCTCTATACATGGGCATGTAAAACTTATATCTGTTCATATCTCATTTATATATGTTCAATATACTGTCAGATATGAATATTTTTCCCGGATATTTTATATCATTATATCCCAATCTGGTCATATATACATCGCGTCTTGTCATATATGATCATGTACAGTGCCGATATAGTTATGTATGACCATATATAATTATATCTGATAATACATGGCCAAACATTCTTTATATACGATCATGTAAGGCCAGATACGATTATGTATAGTGTCATATCTGCTACATATAATAATATGTCTGACTATATATGAACTTATATGATCAGATCTTGTGTCATGTATAATATACGATCTGATCATATATGGCAATAGATAACCAATATAGGATTATATATGTTCTATATATGGGCATGTAAAACTTATATCTGTTCATATCTTATTTATATATGAACATATATGAACATATATAAGTTTTACATGTTCATATATAAATATATACTGTCAGATATGAATATTTTTTCCCGGGATACGACTTTTTAATTGTTTTACTTTTATTGACTCGAATGTTAATTTACTCGCTTTACTTTGCAACCAACCTTTTTAAGAGGTTTAGCTGTAGATGGTTCCGTTTTCTTAGCCGGTATGCGGCGAAGCCATTCGGAATACGAATGCTTGGGATCACCGCTGATCCATTTACCCACATCAATACTGACGTCTTCCGGTGGCTGTACAGTCGCCAGAGACTCGATAGTTTTATCCTGAAATCAAAATCATATGAAAAAATATACATTATATACATTACAAAGGAGAGCTACGTTCGGTTGGAAGCTTACTTTATTTTTCTTCGACACCGGTTGATCGGGCTTGATGAGACCTTGAAGAATTTTCAGACACGGCAATATGATACTTTCCATTACGACGGGACTTTTCGACTCTTTACAAGCCATTAAAAATAGCTGCATTACGCATCGCAATTTCTGTTCCCAGCACGAGTCCTCCTTTGCACGAGTGCCGCGAGAAGAGCCATTTCGTGTCGTACGGCGACCGAGAGATTAGGGGTGGCGACTCGTCCGCGAAGTGTCAGCGTGATTCGATTAGTTAGAAGCGAGCATATCTCTTTGGTCGACTGCGCGTTATCTCTCGTGACAAGCACAGCAGCTGTCGCACGTCCTCTTGCATCTGTACCGTACCTTTTCGCAAGTTGTGCTCCACGAGCTCTTGTATTAGTCCTTATTTGCACAGAACATCTCTGGCTACACTCTTGGTGGCTAATGCGCGTAATAGTATCAGGCAGTGTTCCGTTGCGGCGGACGCACATCCGTAACAGCGTCCAACCGGCGAAACTATTGTCTCGCTCTCTTCATGACGTCGTTCGCACTGGACGTACCGTAGGACGACTGCAAACTACCCTGGCCACGTTGATTTCTATCATACGCAACGAGCTCCCTGCGACAGGCTAGAACGCGTTGGATAATCTTGCTGAGCTCCTCGAAGGAAGTCTTGCACTCACCGCAGTATCTTTGAGCAAGTAGCTGAATCGCTCTGTTCACCTGAGTACTACCAGATACCTGTATACCATCTTCCAATCCTCGATCCAAACGATGCTCAGATATCTTAACGAGAAGCATTTCCAGTGTAGGTTTATTAGATATCAAAGTTTTATATACTCGATCCGCCTTTTCTATATAGTAAAGTATTGATGGTCGCCACTGTCTTCTTCCGATCGTCGTCGTTTTCTATGGGATCAACGGCACAGCACGGTCTGCCGGTCAGGGTGTAATCGAACTTAGCGTATTTGCAGAATCCGCAAGCGTGACATAAGAACGGATCTTTCTCGTCATAATTAATCGCTCGGCACTTGTGGCATTGGAACACGTTTTCGCCGCAGTTCGCGCATATGCCAGGATTCGCTGGCACGCTAGCGGAACATCGCGGGCACTGCAACGTCTCGGACGAGGCTTGTATGTTCTCGTAGAAATCGGCATACTCAATCATGAGATTGCAAGCTACTATCGGCAAGCTACTATTCCATCTTGACCTCCGTCTGCCCCTGAGCAAGCGTAATCTTCTTCGCCTTGTGCCACATAGCCGGTTTGTTCTTCAATTCTACGACAGCCTGCACTGACCGATTGTTGTAGTAAACGATTGATGGTACGAACCATCTTCGTTCTCTTCAGATCGCCTATACGGAGAGTGATGCGACTGATGGTGTGACTGCCGACTAGCTTCACGATCTGTGTCGTCGTTGTAAATTTGGAATCCACTTTAATCGACGACAGCTTGATCGTTGCCATTGGTACTTCGGGATTGTTGCATACGAGACAAGGTTCGCTCTCCAAGTTATAGCCGAACCAATTCAACGAACTGTGCCAGATTTACGTAAAGATTCGCGTTAGGATGTCGCGCGAGTAACTGATTCTGCGCGTGTAGAACGGCAACCGCCTGCTCCATGTACGTGTGCATCTTCTTTCCAGCATGCGGCGTTTTCAAACAGAAGTAACCAAGTAAATCGACAAACTGTGCCGCCTTTCTGCCAATAAGCTGGAACCAGAGGCCACAAACGCCATAGAAGATCCAGCAAGACTTCTTGATCTGTCGGTCCACAATTTCTAAAATAAAAAAAAATTTTTTTGTATATTTTCCTTATTGCACATTATATTTTATATTTACATCTATTTCACTTTCATTTTGTTTAATAATTAATTAAACTTTTTAAATAATAAAATTGATAACTTACTTGTAAATTGCTAGTATAAGAGAATGTGCCTGCAAACGAACGTTTGTATTGTTCGTGTCGAGGAGGAAAGTTTGTATAAACTTCATCAATAATGTGGGATGCACTTGCTTCTGAATTTGCTCGACTAGAGTCAAACATTGTGCCTCTTCGAATTTTGCCTCCGTATCAGAATCTTCCGATTTTTCACGTTCACGCCTCTCTTTCGTACCAGTCGTAGATTTCGATTCTTAATTTAAATTTATAAAAATATTAACGTGCAACGGGAAAAAATTTTCGTATAATAATAATTCGATTGTATAATTGAATATATTGCGTTATATTTACCTTTGACTTAGCATCCTTCGCTTCTTTAGACTTATTATTTGAACAAATAGCGCATTGTAACAACTGAAGCACTGTAGGGCTCACACCTTCTCCAAGAGCGTCGATATGGCGAAGAGGTACGACAGAACTGTGTTCTGTTTTAAGCAGAATCGTTGCCAGTTTCCTGTACGACTGGTAGCAATTTCCACGCAGCATTTGAGATGTTCGATCAATTCCACCAAGGAGTCGTACGATAGATTGATGGAATGCGGACGAGCGTGCGGCGGATCGTAACCGCCGGTAGTACAACACTGTTGTACGGACTAAGAACAAAAATTTAATAATTCAAGCTCAGTTTACAACACTATTTTTACTTAATAAAAGAGAGTATCAAATGATAAAATCACACCTGCACGTGAGATATGAGGGCGTGAAGATCCCGTAACTGTCTGTATTTCTCCTTATTACCGCATATAAAGAGCAGCAATTTACGCACTTGTCGTCTGACGAACGGCGTTTGATACGACATCATGTATTCACAAAGATAGAAATACCATGGCTGCACAAATTAAAAAGAAATGATTAATTGTTTATTTTTACAAACAAGGAAAGAGCTATCATTAGAAAGACATTGGCAATCACCTGTTCGAATGCAGGTTGTACCACAGTACATTCCGCGTACTTGTGCACCTGATACGGCAACCGTAGTACCATTTCCGTCAATAATTGGGGATAGGGTTCAAATACGTCACCAGCATGGCCCTTAACATATTGCCGCAGAAAGAACGGTGACATATCCGGAGGCGATGTAGTAAGATGTTCCTTGAGTAATTGGCCTCCGATCATAGTACCGGACTCCTCTGTATTGGTGCTGATAAACAGAATATATTCATAAAGTTAAGATAACGTCTAGCTCCCCATATGAAAGCGATAAACTCGTAATCGACGAATCCTCAATTTCGACCCTCGTCCCACGTATACCTCGGTTTTATAAGATTCAGTTATATAAGATTTTAATTAATTAAAAAGTTGTGAGTAAAAAAGTATGAGATAAATAATCTCGAAAACCCATATTTCGATAAGATTAAAATGATTGATATTCGTGAAATATTGATGTCGTTACCACAAATAATACTATTGAGACTACTGAAACATGTCGAAGCTGAAATAAACTTACGTTTTCCAATAATCAAGTAAGGCCTGTAATAACGTTAGACAATAGTCGATAATACCAGCTTTGCTCAATATCGCAGCAGTAGTTTGTGACACAAAGTTTGGATTATCCGAGGGAGTCTTCGCGGCATATTTCGAGCGAGACATAAGAACGCCTGAGAAAATAATAATAAATCAATGATGATATGTACAACATATTGATATAAACCTATAATTGAGATAGATAATTATTCATTTACTTAGTAAGCGCATGATAACCAAATGAACTTCCCTCTTGTTGCTACGTTCGCATATGTTGTTTATATCAGGCTTGTCCATCTCCAATTCTTTCACGAGCATTTGCAACAAACGTTCTACGCACGCTTTGTCTCTTTCGTCTTGACCATCAAGATCAGCGGTCAACATTAACACAACCTGGTAGGAAATAAAAGCTTTAAGACTATCTTTCTACTTTATTTTCATGAAATACGACCAGTAATATTATAAAACAGTACCTGTATAAATGGAATGGCAAGCACTCCTCGAACATTTATTAAATTAGGCACAAGTTGCGTAAATCTGTCCAACAATAAAAGCCGTATAGCATGTAGTTTCACAGTAATCTCGCCAGTTGTGTCACTTTCCTGTTCAACGCCCTGTTCTTGCTCGGTACCTTCTTCTTGCTCAGTAGTCTATCATGGTGACAAACAATCATTCATAAATATAAAACATTTTTGTATCACTCATTTGATTGATTTTACGATTTCTTATGTCAGAACTTCTGGAATTTTATTGTCAACTTTAGACAGGACTGATAAAATAATAGATATGCATTAAAATGATACATTTTGAATGTATAAGAAAATGCAGATATGTACAAAGAAAATTTATTATTAATACATGTGCAATATGATTACTTCGTCATAAGCTTTTTGATAAAATAATGAATAATATACTATTAGAGTCCCAAATAAAGCGACTTAAACTTCGAAGTCTCAATGGAGGGCGGTTTATTTTTAACTCGATAAAGCTTTTATTACTTATTTCAAATAATTTTAGTTTCTATAATTATATATACAGTCATTAAAAAATCTTCAACTGTTATTTTATATACAAAGCCAATATTGGGATATACATTCTAAATTCTAAATTCCATTCAGACTCCGATAATAAAACGGATTCAACGAAGTCTTATAGCACGTTATTAAAATGTTTAATGATGAAATATATTCAATCGTACATGATTTGATTTTTTTTAAGTTATATTTCTGTGGCAGTGTGGGTTAAAGGCAACTATTGAGAACGGAGGCTCAAAACTTTAATTATTAAGAATTTAATCAAATGAATGTAATAAAGGAAAATTTCGTAAAATCAACTTTGAATATAATGTAATATTACAAGTGGACTTTATAAAACTTTTAGGTATATATATTTTTATGACAATTTAATGGACAAATAATTAAATAAAATATGTTAAATAAAATATGTCACGCGCGAAATACGTCCATCATGCGCTGTCGCTGTTTCTCCTGCTTTCAAGAACGTAAGTCTGCTATGTAAACCTGTACTACAGAGTACACGGAACTTACAGTGAAAGTTGTCGGTACATCTAGAGTATTAGTTTCAGAGCGTGGCGCTTGATTGACTCCAATTCCAATCGGAGGCATAGCACTGTCGGGAGCATTGTCTCCGTACGCGGAGCTCCTGCCAGAAACATTATGCTCCCCTGTCATGCTGTCAACGGCGCTGCCTCCGCTATCGCTCCCACCGCTCTCGCTACCACCACTACCACCCTAACATAAAATGTGTCCCAAGCGTTACTACGATATGTGCAAATACTAAGACTCTGTTGATCCACGTCCGCATACTTTCGGTGAATAATAGCCAAGACAGAATACGTATGCTAATATATAACTCACTTGCTCGGCGGGAGATGTCCAAAGAGTACTACCATCGGTGGCAGCGGTTGATCCCTCATCGTCAGAACCATCCGCGGAAGCGGTCGTGTCAGAGTAATGTCCACCTTCTTGGGCCTGATTAAAAAAAAAAAAAAAGAAAAATACCGAGTTCTCAATTATCAAATAAAAAAAATCTAAGTATCAAATAAAATCTGGACGGTACGTATAAAGACAATTTATGAACTTTATGCGGAGGAACATTACCTGAGCAGCATTTGGCACTTGGACCAATCCCTGCGCCGCTAAATTTTGCAAACTTTGCAATGTGGAGCCGCTTAGATTCTGAAGACTTTGTATACCCTGCAAATTAGGGAAGCCTTGCTGGAATCCTTGTCGCTTGAATCTGGAGTGCTTGCAGATCAGCAGCTCCTTCGTGGTCTTGTAAACTCAGAGCTATCGCAAGTTCTACCATCGCTTCGTCATCAGCGTCTGGCGGCATATCGAGCAACTGCGGGAAATTACCCGCGCCGAGCAGCGCTTCTAATGGATGATTGACTACCCTCGCGGCGGCCGAATTTTGATTGCCTTCGGCGCCGAGCATGACCGCCACTCTGTCCACTGCCTCGACAGCTTCGATGTCAAACTGCTGTTCCACATCGCGCTCTATGGTATCTTGAGATGCCTGTGATGGAACGGACGCGGATTTTTCTTCGGTTTCAGCAACTACACCTACAAAAATACCAATAATAATCATGAAAAACGAATGATAAAATATATGATCGATCCACTAAATCTTTATCCCAAATTATCTTGAAAAGTTATGCGTATAATTCTGAGACATTTCTAAGACGTTTCCATTTCTATACCTGGAGTACTGCAGTTGGGCGGACTCGGTATATACACTCTTCTGCGTCTGTATCTAGGCCTGAGCACTCTGATTATCGCATGTTTGGCGCTAAAACTGATGGTGGTATCTGAAGACAGTAACAACTGCAGATACAATTTGGCGGCTATCGCGGTATTATTTTCGACGTCGCATATCGTGAAAGCGTGAATTATTTCGACGATTGCGTGAACCGTTCCCTCAGTGTGCGTAAGTCCCGGCACGACTACGGGAGCAAGTGCCATATTCTTCGGATACGCCATATGTAAAGACCACAGTATCTCCATTAATTGAATAACCAGATGTTGATTTACATCGGCCTTCGTGCTCGAACGAGCTTCTAGACGATCTTTCTCGAAAACGGGTACTGGAAACAAATGATTTCAAATATCACATGTTTTTCACATGTTAACAACGTCAATGATTTATAATACATACCGGTACTTTCGTCAATTGATTTATTAGCATATTGTTCAGCAAATTTCGCAAGATTATGCGGGCGGGAAACGGCAATAGCACGAACAATAAGTACAAGTCTGTAAAAGTTCTCCGCATCTATATCCGCAGGATCATTAGCTTCTCTCATTGATTTCAAAGATTCAAGTACATGTGATAACAATGCATGATCCTGAAAAACGCGCAAAAAGATGTAAGAACACATATATAATTATTAAAATTATTAACGAATAATTGATCGTACCTTGTGAAGATGATAAGTCTGTTTAGTGCTGTGAAGAGCAGCTAACAAAGCTGTCGTATGCATTTGCACTGATGGTGGAGTTGGTAATATTAATAACCGTGATGCGACATCGATGGCTGTAGCTTTCAGTGAGGTTTTGTTGTCATCGTGCGAGGATAAGATAAATGAAGATTCCAAAACTTCAAGAACGCTGGATATCATCCTGTAATTAAAAACAATTTTTTTATGTAATATTATTATTATATTTATATATGTATATTATATTTATTAATAAAATTGAGATAGACATATGTTACATTTACTGATCAATATAAAGTGTCTATTTTTATATAAATTGAATAATTAGTATGTATATACAACTGGTGATACAAACAACACACAAAAATGATTCAATAGGAAATTTTAAATTGAACTTTTAATAAATCAGAATGCTTTCCCAATTTTATCAATCGAAGACAGTCAGAAACAAATTTTTCTTTCGTAAAAGCGGCCATTACTTGTAAGTTGTTTATTATCTATTATTAATTGGGGTAACACCAATTGCCAAATCTACTCCTCTACTTTGTTTTTGCAATAATAAAATTATCCTTACCTTTCCATGTTAACCGAACTATCCTTTGCCGTTCTGATACAATATATGCTTGGATTAAAGAATACTTTCTTTATTAAATAATTAACTTATTTTATGTACTTCATATATTAAAAAAGAATCTATAAACGTACTTGTTGATTGAAGACAACGGTGCAGAAACGATAGTATTGTCGGTTTCGTGCAACTTGACCAGTGTCTTTTATTTCCGGATGATAAACGTTTAGCGTGTTTGTCACGTAGAAAGCACCATGCTTGGCTTGGCTCTCCTCATCCATTACTTGACTGTAGATATATCCGGCAGATGACATAAGTAACATGTGGAACGTACCGTCTTCTGCACGCATAAAAGTGCAATCTCGTATCTTTCCCGTCGGTACAAGGAAATAGTATTGTGGAGGCGTGGACTTAAGGCGTCCTTTCCTAAGTCGTAAATTTTAACGAAGTCGGCGGTGACTAACGCCAACTGCATCTGTGCGCCAGGAAGCCACAGCGTCTTAATAATGAAGTTCCCGCTTTCGAGCTGTGGATGTAATACCAGGGCTGCGTTCGGAAACGTTACTCGGGTACATACGGGTATACTCCCTTCTCCTTCTAACTGAGATAGAAAGAGAAGGGAGTATACTCGTGTGCACTCGGGTGACGTTTCCGAACGCAGCCCCAGCGAATCATTGATGGGCAGTGTACAGGCAATAGCAATAGCAACAGAATACAGATTTTCAACCAATCGGAAACCATGTATCAATGCATTCTGTTCCTTTGTATTGTGTTTCCGGCTTTAGGGAGAAAAACACTATGGTTCTGGGAATCGACTGTGTATCTCTGTCAAACATTATCACTTTTCGCACTTCCATTTCATGTGAAGGAATACGCGCGATTGGCTATGATCCAAGTGAAAATTTAACATCCCTATGCTCGCGAGACATGAATTATGAGTATTCTAGACAGTTATATGCATAATGAGTTTCTTTTCTAGCATTTTTAATAACGAGATTTTTTTTCAGACGGGACCGTTGTGTCTGTATGACATTAGTAAATTAGTGTTGCATCATTTTTTTGTATTATTATTATTCGATTTTGACATTGGCCATATCAAACCCTGTGAGGAACCCCAGAGAGGGTTGCGTGGAAAGAGATGTGCGGGAGGGGTGCCGCGGGAAGAGATGCGTGGGAGGGGTTGCGCGGGAGGGGTTGTACGAGATGGACTGCACGGGTGGGATTGCGCGAGAAGGACTGTGCGGGAAAAATTTCGCGGGAGGAGATGTACTGGAGAATATGTTTGTAAGAACTGTAAAGAGATGCGCGGGAGAAGATGCGCGAGTGATGCGCGAAAGAAGATGCGCGAGTTTACCTTGTTCTTTGAAACTGAACGTGCGCACGCGTTATACGTGGAACGCTTGCGTATGCCTACTCTGGGCGGGCTGCGTTCTCTATCGGCGGAAGAAAACGAACTTAGCCACGAAAGGGGAAGAAGGAGAAGAAAAAAAAGAGGAAACGGACCGCCGCGAAAGGAAAGAAAAAGAAAGAGGAATGGAACGATCGAGAGAAGGACACACCGAACAGAAGAATAGAAAGGGAGAGAAAGAGAGAGAGAAAGGGACCCAGATGCACCATGTCCATATCGGGACTAAGACGTTTAAAAAACATCATTTAGATATCTCTTAGACGTCTTACGAAATGATCCGTCTAAAAGACGTTTAAAAGATGTCCTAAAGACGTCTCGTCAACACACGCGTGCTGTCTGGGGATGGAGATGCACCAGGAGTAACATGGCAAAGTTGGCTGCGTTGGGTGCCATAGTGTGTGGCACGGTTAAATATAAACCCGAAGGCGAAGGAGAACAGGAGGAAGAAGAAGAGAAGAAAGGGAAGAGGAAGAGGAGATGAAGGCGCAGGAGAAGGAGGAGTGGAATGAACGGGGTGTCTCTTCGCGCGCGCTTATATATGCCCAGAGAAGAGGTGCATGGGCCGGCTGAAATGTGACATGCGTTCCTCATTAACATATAAATTAAACGTGACAGTCGTGGGGGTCAGTTCTTTTTTAGCGACCACCGCCGAGAAAGAATACGCGAGTCCAAAAATCGAGACATAATCTAAAAGATATTTTTTAAGACATCTTTTAGACGTCTTACGAAATAATGGTTAATAGACGTCTAAAAGACTTCTTAAAGACACGATATTGGTAGATATTAACAGAAATAAGTATATTTCACTATTTCATATTTCAATATCCTACTAATTTTTTACTCTGTGTAGCACGAGTCTCCCACCGTTTTCGCCTAACTCTTTTTCTTTGACATTCCCGCTTTTTCTCTCTCTCGTCTAATAGGATCGGCATCTTCGATAGACGAAATTGACTCGATACGCTCGAGTTGGTTAGCCTAGTTCGTGGGCGAGATACTAATTTAAGAACACATTTCACGTGGACTTTTCAACGTGCACTGGAATGTTTCGTTACGGTAACATCTGAGGGCAATAGCACGTATCCTTCCGCGCATTTCACATGCTAAACGTGACCGACCTGTAGACGATATAAGAAGCAAGATATGTAGATGAAATAAGAAGCAAACACCTATCTGGGACACTCTAAAGTGACGAATCTTAACATTGACACTAATATATTTTTTCCGTTTTAGGATTACGATTTTTTGTGTGCCTTCTCAGTTTTTCATTGAAATTAAGATTTTTCGATTTTATCATCCGGATTTCTCTTCATTGATAATAATTTCGTGATTTCGCTTTCAAAAGGGTAGTGTTCCGAAAACGGTGTACCTCCGATTTCGATAAAATTTTGTAAAAATCTTCATTACGGTTTAAGATGAAAGCTCTTAAAGGGAATTTTAGCGACTCCTACGACAAAGTCATTTTTTTAAAGATAAAATCATAAAAAGTATAGAAAAATATTAACAACTCTACAGGATATTATAAATTGTTATAAATTATAAGCAGTTATACGGTTCCACATGGCTTTCTAACTTAAATTATTATTATTATTAGCATCTCAAAAATTATTATCACGGACAAAAACCTGCGGAATCAGAACGAGGCTGTAGGTGGTGCGTTGCAGTATAATCGAAGGACGTTGACATACAAACCCGAAATTATTTTCCGAGAAACGCGCCGTGAGATCCAGCCAAGTGATTCTCGTTGCCATAAGTTCACGCGAGGCAGATGTTTGTTAACAATCAGCCGAGAAAGAACCCCTGACACGGTCCCGCGAATCTCCCTATGCATACTCTCTTCAATACCGGTTTAATACCCCTCTCAGACTGAGAGACTACGGATTGAGATTGAAATTGAATCGGTATAGAAAAAACTGATCTCACGTTTATTGAACTTTGTTCTGATATTTTTCAATCCAATCTCAATCTTAATCCGCAGTTTGATACGGGTTTTAGGGAATAACGAGGGTCCTTTTCGAGATTTCGAGTGGATACACGAGGGGAAAAAATGATCGAATATTGTTTGCTATATTTGATTACAAGGCTTCTGATTTCCAGACCTTTTCAATTTCTCGGGACTCGAGAATTTCCGTGTGTCTGTTCCCGAGAATTCTCCGAAATATTTAAATCAATTTTATTGTTGACAATTTGGCATTCTACAATTATTTTATCTACATTGTCATTACACAAATCGACTGAGCCTGTCAAATCAGTCATTTATTTGGTCTTTTATTTTATTTTTACTAACAAAAATAAAATTAAAATATAAAAAAAAACTCAAAACTAATCTTAATTTCTTTACAAATAGCTTCTAAGTTAGGAGTGCGTTTTCCTATAGATTCAACTGAAACTCTTTAATTACTTTTTTGCTGCGATCAATATACTTTTCATTTGTTTGTCATATTCCCCTGTTTGCAGCAGTCTCCGCATTCTCCGCCCACCGCATCTTATTAAGTCGCACAGTGCAACAGAGGAATACAAACAAATGAGCACCGACAAATAAATAGTTTGCAGCGTAGGTAGGTGGCGTTAATCCGTTGTTTGCACGTTAACTATTTACTTGTTTCAGAAATTTCTCGATTTCTCGACTGTTTTTTTCCCGTGATCAAATTTGGCCAATTTCTCCCGGGAAATCGAAATCGAGAATTCTCGGGTCAGGAACCTTAAATTCTCAACAGTAGCTGATGAGAGAGAGAGAGAGAGAGAGAGAGAGAGAGAGAGAGAGAGAGAGAGAGAGAGATGAAATATTTGAAATATATTTAAATGTCTCTCGCGAATCGATATAATAATTTCCTTTTTAACTGCGAATCTGCGTTAATAGCTATCATTCGATGTCTTTTCCATCGTTATTTACTCGGCCACAGTAGACCCGAAGGGTAAGAAATACATAGAACCAAAAAATTGACTTGTCGAAATATCTACTCTTTTTTGCAAACTCTAATAGTAAATTTGTCGTAGATTACCGAAATATAACGTCGTTCACGGAATGACGCGGAAAAGTTAGGCTAAAACAAGGTGAATATATACATTATTAATATAAATTTAATTTAGCGTTAAAAATAAACATAATAAAAACAGGCACAGTAACAACTATGCCGCAAACACGTAGAACTACGTCTAATGAACAGTAACAATCGCAAAATTAACATTTCTCTATCGAACGATGTCGGACAGAGGATCGTTCAACGGGCGGAATAGACAATGCGCCCCTATTTCAGTTAAATATGTTTTAAGACTGTAACCAGTTCAGGTTAAAGTATTTCCAGTTATATATGTTTCAAGACTGTGACTAGTTCAGGTTTAAAGTATTCAGCGAGGGAGAGTTGACGTAGGGCTACGTCAATTGTCCCTATTTCATGTTCAAGTATTCTGCGAATGACAATTGACATAGCCCTACGTCAACTCTCCCTCGCTGAATACTTAAACCTGAACTAGTCACAGTCCTAAAACATATATAACTGGAAATACTTTAACCTGAACTGGTTACAGTCTTAAAACATATTTAACTGAAATAGGGGCACATTGTCTATTCCGCCCGTTGAACGATCCTCTGTCCGACATCGTTCGATAGAGAAATGTTAATTTTGCGATTGTTACTGTTCATTAGACGCAGTTCTACGTGTTTGCGGCATAGTTGTTACTGTGCCTGTTTGATTTTTTCAATCATCAATTTTTTTTATAGAAATAAAACAATAAATGTTTTTCTATATTTACTTTTTAATATCTCATAGTATCTAACATTTAAAACATAATTAAAGAATATAAGAATATAAGAATTAAAGGATAGGAATGTGAATGCGTGAATACATGTGTGCGCAAAATTAAAGATTTTTTTATCTTATAAACCATGCTTATTATTTTGTAGATCCTCTTCAGTATTCTTATCGCTGATTTCTATTTTGATTTTCTTACTTAAAAAAATTAAGTTATACGTACTGTTCTATCGCAAAATTCAATGCAGCGTTTACTAAAAGGAATTTAGCTAAACTTTCAAACGCTACTATATCGAAACGGTAACAAATAGAGAGTTCGGTCGGGATTTTTCATAAAGGGGACTCCTTAAGCTTTAAAATGAGATGTCATTTATTAGTCTACGATTAATAGTTTCAAAGATCTAAACGTTCAAAGTGAGACATGTTTTCGTTGAATCTACAAGAAGTTTTGCGAAACTTTAAAACGCTACTATAACGAAACGGAAAGAAATAGAGAGTTCGGTCTGGATTTTTCATAAAGGGGACTTCTTAAGCTTTAAAATGAGATGTCATTTATTACTCTACGATTATTAGTTGCAAAGATCTAAACGTTCAAAGTGAGACATGTTTTCGTTGAATCTACAAGAAATTTTGCGAAACTTTAAAACGCTACTATAACGAAACGGAAAGAAATAGAGAGTTCGGTCTGGATTTATCATAAATGGGACTTTTTAAGCTTTAAAATGATATGTCATTCATTACTCTACGATTATTAGTTTCGAAGATCTAAACGTTCGAAGTGTGACATATTTTCGTTGCATTGTTGCATCCGTGGGTACCCCCCATACCGCGGAGAAAGACGTAGTTCTACGTAAAAAAACATAAATTAAGGGAAAATGGCCATTTAAATGATTATTTTAAATAAAAAGTATCCACAATTAGAACTAAACTTAAATCTCACCACTGTATTGTGGGTCATGTGGTTAGAGATGTCATCAAGCTCGTTGGATTATTATTATATGTTAATCCTGGAGCGACGGCAATGACCGATATTTATATAGGTGTATGATTTTCTTCGAATTGGCTTTACAGATTTGAAACCCCTTTAACATGTTTAAAGTACATACAGAAATGATGGGTGAAGTAATTAATTGAAGACTAAAAACTTAAAATAAAATTGAAAAAATTATATTTGATACTACTTGATGTACGTAATCTTTTGTACCTAGAGCTGTCACTTCATGGAAACTTTCGTTTTAATATACGAATTATATAACTTACGTGTACAAATCGAAAGTACCCCACTAATCGGACTAGATCAAAGAACAACGTTGAATCATTGAAACTAAGATTAAAAGCCTAATAAGAAAGATTTTCACTGATTTTATGCATGCGTACACACACGCAGCGTACATGGCGTTGCAATCTGACGAGGACAGATATCTCGTAGGATCTCGTTGGATCAGGACAGAATGATCAAAATAATCGATATTTTTAATTCCGCTTAGATGAGAGCGCTTTCCCGTCGGAGCTCGGCCGTCACTCCAGGATCCCCTTAAGCACGAGTTAATAACTGTAATATAGGAAAAGCCGGGAACTCAGTCCGTCTGAACCCTAGATTTATTGTCATGTGCAAATCAGCTATTGGTGATTAGCGGACGCGAGTTAGATTGTTTTGTGATGTTGAGGGGACGTTAGATGCAAGTTTGATTGTGTTGTACTCGCCGACATGCACTTGACAGCTAGTACATTGCGTGGCGCCGCGCCGTATGCAAAAGACAAATCAAACTCGCTTCCAGTGTCTCCTTAATACCACAAAACAATCAAACTCGCGTCCGCTGATCACCAATAGTTTGCACATGACAATAAATCTAGGGTTCGGACGGACTCTGACAAGAAAAGGTACGGAAGTGTTTCTCTTCGATTCTGATGAGCTTTTAATATGTGAAATAGGTCAGACTGCCATTATAGGTCACTGGGTGTAACATGGCCATATATATAGGGATGATTATTTTTTTTTAATTTATAATTAATTAACTTGAAATCATAATAGTTCCGTTTAAAAATTATGGTGTTTATTGTAGACATTGGTATTCCTAGTATTTTTTAATATTCGACCGACGAATTTTTGTAAATAAATGAAAGTTATTCTAACTTTAAATAAACTATAATTAAAACATTTACCTTACTCCATCCAGTACCCTCTCCCACTGAATCGCGACTTCGGCGCATAATTTTTGCTTTTCATCTCGAAGCAATTGCACACACTGTAACTTCCTGAGAAAAAGATAATAATGTTCCAAGAAAACGTCGCGCAAGTTACGAGGCTGATAATAGCTATAAATACATCGGATGTGTGTAAAAATAGACAAGTACGGCAAGGATTCGGAACAGGAATGCGTATCCTGGTGCATGCCGTCGGATGCCCGTCAGAGCGGAGCGCTGTCTACCACCAGAACGAAATAGACCGATGACGCATTTATCTAACAGGTTCCCTCGTAACCGTTTGTTTGCCCTGTCCGATTTTTATTATTCTCGATACGGCGTGGTAGCGGCGGCGCGCTCTCGCTCGCTCGTTCGCTCACTCGCTCGCCACGCCGCGGCCGCGCCGGTGCGCATAAATATTAATTGATCCTGTTTGTGCAATATTACGTTACACACGTCCGCCCATTTTTGCTTCCTCATAGAGGAAGCTTTGTTTTCGTAAAAAAAAAATTTTTTTTTGTTTTTCTGAATGTGTTCAGAATGTTCTAAAACGTCGAAAAATTGCAATTTTAAAAAATGTCTGTATGTATGTATGTGTGTGTGTGTGTGTATGTGCCAAATTTACCGAAATTTCTATAACTTCCGCAAATATTGAGATATCGGGCTGTTTTTTTTTTTTAATCGATAGAGTATCATTCAAGGAAGGTTGGTATTGAATTTGGCGATGATCGGTAAAGGGGTTCTTTTTTAAAAAAATTTTGAATTTTTTTAGAAATGTCCGTTGTTGTTCTAACTTCCACAAATATTGAGATATCGGGCTGTTTTTTTTTTTTAATCGATAGAGTATCATTCAAGGAAGGTTGGTATTGAATTTGGCGATGATCGGTAAAGGGGTTCTTTTTTAAAAAAATTTTGAATTTTTTTAGAAATGTCCGTTGTTGTTCTAACTTCCACAAATATTGAGATATCGGGCTGTTTTTTTTTTTTTTTAATCGATAGAGTATCATTCAAGGAAGGTTGGTATTGAATTTGGCGATGATCGGTAAAGGGGTTCTTTTTTAAAAAAATTTTCAATTTTTTTAGAAATGTCCGTTGTTGTTCTAACTTCCACAAATATTGAGATATCGAGCTGTTTTAATTTTATTATATTCTTCAGTCTTTTCTACCCCTATTTCATACATAATACTTTAAGATTAGGTTGATTATCGGTATATCTAATAATCGGTAAAAAGGTTTTTTCTTTATAAAATTTTGAATTTTGCGAGGGTCGGTGAAAGGATAACTTTAAACCTTAGTTTACTCATTATTTGTCTCTTTCTAAGGGGGACAGTTAGACCATCTTAAGTCTCAATAATTGAGACTTAAAAAAATGATATGTTTTAGGATAATAAAAAAGTGTGCAAGTAGAAACTTGCACATTGCTTCCTCATAGTTTTTAAGTGTGCAAGTAGAAACCTTCGTTCACAAAGCTTCCTCTATGAGGAAGCCAAAACAAATAAATACTAATAATTATACATCGAATAAAATAAAAGCTTCCTCATAGAGGAGCTTTGTGAGCGAAGGTTTCTACTTGCACACTTAAAAACTATGAGGAAGCAATGTGCAAGTTTCTACTTGCACACTTTTTTTCCACGCAATATAAATATACGCGCGTGACGGTGATGATGATGATGAAGCAAACGTGGGATCGGATTCTCGACTGCGCGCGAAACCAGTATTCTCACGCGCTGCGCTAGCTCGCTCTCTCTCTCTCTCGCTCGCTCATTCTTCCATTCCGTCGTTCTAAAAATAGCAACATCTGCGCGCGCGAAAGCACGGCCAGTTTTCCGCTCGTAATGAATGGATTCCTTCGTCGCGGCACACAAAACATCGCCGATCCGCGAATTCACGTAGACAATTTAGCGATTCCCTTTATTTACTTCGACACAATTCGTTCCGACGGCAAACGAAATTTGTAGTTTTGAGATGTCGATTTTGCACTGTTTCATGGACACTTGTAATAGCACTTATAACTTATAACAGCACTGTTCCATGGACAATATATGTACATTATAACGTGACGTTAATGATTAATGATTATAAATAGTGATAAACAAACTAGAAATAAGGACACGTCGAGTTACCGCTATTATTGGAAATCGCAGATATCAGAGGAATATACAAATTCTAAAATTAGAAATGTTTTGACAAAATTAGAATTGTTTCGAGATATTGAGATCTAATAACGAGTTTAATAACGACTATTTCGCGAGAAAGCATCGCTCAAATGAGTTGGCGAACAATGACAAGGCAATACCCGATCGGTGACATTTATATAAAATATTGCGGTCTGCGATAACATTTGAATGCATTGAAACATTAATGAGAATCAAAATCGTTTTTGAACAGTTATGTTTCTGTTCCCCTGCAAAATATCCATTTTATTTCACTTTTGATTTTAATTAAATTTATTTTATACTTATTTTAGTTTATTTAATTTACATTTTATTTAATTTTTCCACTTATTTTAATTTTTATACTTATTTTAGTTTATTTAATTTACATTTTATTTAATTTTTTACCGCGAGAGGTATCGGGATATCGGTCATCGGGATAATCGTCACCCCTGAATTTTTCGTTCGTTTCTCACGTTATTATTCCCAAGTGGCACTTTCGCGACGTTTGAGGCGCGCGATGTTTTTTTTTTTTTTTCTAATCGCGCCTGTTAATCGAGATCGATACTCTATCTTTTTCTAACTAAAAAGTAAGAAAAAAGTAAAAAAATCACAGCGCGTTACGTCGTTTTTAGTGCATTCTTTGTATAATAATATAATATAAATATGTATAATACGAAACGATATAGTACGGTTTGAAGATGTTCCATCGGTGACCTCGAAACGTGCCGCGACCCACTCCATGCCTGTCGATCGATTGTGACCTTTGCCACACAGGAAACTGACGATTCCGCAAAAGCAAAGTCGTTCGCCGCCGTCTTGCGAGTTAGTTAATGTTGTTTGATGTTTTTCAAAATTATCGAGACCATCGAGATAGATACGATATTTTTAACTATCCTACAGTGATAAGTTGCCAAAGGTTACGCGATACAGCAACTTAATTTACGAAAATGTAGTAATCTGAAATAAACTGTGCGAGAATTTACGAAACACTTTCAACGATAATACAACTGAAATAAATTGCACGCGCGAGTATTAATATCGCGATTTATGCGAAACGGTCTGCTGTATCAGTGATTCTTCCGGCTAGCTTCGAAGAATAAGAAATAACGGAGACATAGAACCAAAAAATTATGCGCGTTGTTAAGTTACCATAATACATTTATACATTATAACATAAAACATTTGTATATTGTAAATGAAGCTTAATGGTGCCACCGAGGATACAGATTGCTCTCATTAGCCACATAGTTAACACTTCCTGGTGTTGTTTAGCAAAGTTTCTTCCCCTTTACGCGATTCTCTACGTCGTCGCGGTTAATAGTCATTTTTCGATCCGGCCGACCCCACGCGGTCGAGATACGTCTTCTATAAGTAAGGTATTATGAGGTTTAGGCAATTACAATTGAATTATGAGACCCTTCAGGTTCTCTCCTCGTAATTTATCCGAAAAGCGACGGTAGGTCTAATTAATGGTAGGTCTAACATATAATTATTTTTAAGAAATATTTATTAAAACATTAATGATGTTTTGGTGTGTAAAGCAGATTACCGATATCATTACGTGACGCTAGATATTTTGTTTTATTAATGTTCATATTACGTTAACTACTACAAAGAGGATTTAAGATTGTCGCGTTAAATTTCAGGATATAATCCGAGCATGTTCTTTTTCCGAGCAATCCTCGATGTAAAAGCGTTAGCAAAATAAGCCGATTATATCGCGGCGTATTTAGAATAATCTAACTTACACAGTCTTGTAGATTTTTTAAAGATGTATTGATTAAAAAAAAGACGTCAAATTGATGCACTTGTCTTAAAGATACAAGCTGGAGAAGACGACAGGAGTCTCACAGATCCTGGTGAGATAACGGGTAGTGAAAACGTAAGGGAAAATAGTAAATTTGCCGTAGATTACTGAAATAACGTCATTCATTCTGAATATTTCCGTAATTTTCATACAAATTAACATTAGCGCGGAGAAGTCGTAGAAGTTACGTATGTAAGGATGACCTATATTATCGCGTACATTTGTACGGAAATTACGGAAATATTCGGAGTGAATGATGTTAATCTACAACATTAAAATTTGCAAAAAAAGAGTAGATATTTCGACAATTCAATTTTTTGGTTCTATGTCCGTTATTTCTTTGACCCGCTGTGGCCGGGACGAACTCGGCCGACGACAAATTAAAGCAATTGCGAGCTGTCTCGACTCGTTAAAATCGCACGCACTTCGCGCTGCAACTCCGAAGGGCATCTCGAGTTGCTCTGAAGATTTCATGAAACTGACTGACATGACTCGGACGAGGCATAATCAACTAATCAAGATCGTCCCGGTGAAATCAAGCTGCGCGCAAATCGTTGTGTACATGCTTGTTGCTTTACGAGGGTACTTAGTTTGTGTATTTTACTATATATATAAGTACTTAAAACTGAGAATTAAACAAAACAAAATGGAGACGAGAGACAACGTAAAAAGAAGGTAGAAGGCAATTATCGCGCGCTCGTCTCCAGACTCGTGCAATCACGACCGGTTTTCCATCTGGCGACTGTACGGTCGATTGTCGGCGCGATGATTTTCACTCGCGCGATTTTCCGTGCGTATCACGAAACTGTCGCGAAACGTACGATCCAATTAAGCGAACGGCACATTTCAGCGTATTGCTTGCTTGGCGTATCAACGGCTCGCGTGTAAGCAAATCAGCATTCGAATGCGGCTGTCTCGCTCCCATCAGTTTCCTCGCGTCTCCCTTAACATCATGATATATTTAAAAGATGATACGACGAACGAATCCTATCGATTCCGCGAAACCGGTACTCTCATGCTTCGCTCATTTGTCCATTATGTACCAACTGCTAAAGATAGTACTCGTTTCAATACCGCTGAAGGATACTGAACATACCTGGTCTCGCTCTTCGCAGCCCTTTATAATACGCTCATTTCTGTTCCTCCTCCTCCTCCTCTCTCTCTCTTTCCCTCCCTCCCTCCCTCCCTTCCCCCCCCTCTCTCTCTCTCTCTCTCTCTCTCTCTCTCTCTCTCTCTCTCTCTCTCCCCCCTCTCATCCTTTTCTCTCTTCACTCTCTGCTTCCGATACCATGAGTCTGTCTGTCCATCCGTTCGTCCCGCCTCTTCCACTACCCCATCGTCCCTTAATTTCGCTCGCCGCACTCTCTCTCTCTCTCTCTCTCTCTCTCTCTCTCTCTCTCTCTCGCTCCCTTTCTCCCGCTCGCCGCCATTGTATCGCATCACATCCTTTCCTATTTCGCTCTTCGCAGCCATTTATAATACGTTTATTTCCGTTGCTCTCTCTCTCTCTCCCCTCCTCTCATCCTTTTCTCTCTTCACTCTCTCCCCTCTATGGGTTTGTCCGTCCCCGCCTATGTCCTTTCCTATATACATCCCTTCTTCCACTACCCCATCATTTCCAACAACCCCTCTCTTCCTTCTCTCCTGCAGTCGTCCCATGTATCCTTCCTCCTTTCTGTCATCCCTGTGTATATCTTTATATGGACAAAATCTAAACTATCAAGCATAAATAAATTATGCAATATTCCTTTACAATTCATGAAACTGAACTACATAATATATATATCCAATAAACAACGCTAAAGCTCTCCAGATATAAAATCAATTTAATAAAATAAAGTCAAATAAGAATAAACGGCGGTGGTGACCGGCTACCTGAGTCAGATATAATAAGAATTCCCGTTTGACAAAACTATTGTTATCTACACTTCTAATTTATTTTATTTTATTTATGCGACACTGTGACGAGGGTCTATCAAAGACCGAAACGTTTGTCATTTGTAAATACTGTTAAAATAGCTCACGAAAACTAGACGCTTTACGACAAATTGTTTTTTTATCGTGGTAAAAGCAAATGTCATCGTAAAATTGGTATTTCGTTTAATATCGAAAGTATAGAACATCATTGAGAGATACAATAAACCCAGAAATCGATAAAGTATTTCGTTGCAACAGGCCGGCCAGGAATTCTTGATCATTCGAGATCAGCTCACTAGTTAAAAAGATAACAATAGGAAAATTTAAAAAGTGTATAGTATAAGTATTAATTCTCTGCACACACACACACACAGACACAACCACGCTATTATTACTATGCGTTCACCGAATACGCTATACAGCACTGCTCACCAGTATGTTTTTCTTTAAAAAAAAAACTTAGAATTTACGTTACAGATCGCTTGAAACAAACACATTTCAAAATTTCAAATATTTCAACAAAAATTATTATTTACAAGAAGCTTTGAAACATATAAAAGCTCTGAAATACATATTATCTTATTTTTGATATGGATTTATCAGTTGTAAGCGGATCGAAATCGATAGTTAGTCAACCGTGACTTTTCTCTCATATCCATCGCCTACCGTGAATTTCTATAGCAGCACGCGCGCGCGCGTTCTAGTTAGTATATGTTTCAGTGAATTTGATCGCGGTTGATTTCCCTTTTCAACGCCGTTTTTTGTCATCTAACAATAGAATACTCTGCAGCCGAAAGAAATTAGGAGGGCGCAATTAGGAGTATTTGTGATAAGTTGCCAAATGCCGTCGTACCGCTAATCGCGCTTCGTCGGACGCACGGAGGGAGTTTGGTTTAGAAGCCAAAGAGCAATAGAATGTCGCGCCAGACTTACGAGACGAGAGCGAGAAGCTAATGAACCGGTGGCGGGACCAACTCTTTCGTAATTATTTTATTTTGGTCTCCTACTATCTCTATTTCATTTATATTGCTCTCCTCGGGGAATCATTAAGTTGACGAATCTTTTGGAGCGTTAAAGATCATATATACGTTAAAAAGATCAGATAATCGAGCTCCGTTTGATTAATAGTGCTGCTGCGTTAGCGGGCTGACCCGCCCTATTCATATTAGACGCCGTCTAATAGGAAAATTTTCAGATGAAAATCGCGCGGGAATTGGAAAGTATTAAAGTTAGGCCAGTCATTTTAGGTTTTCTGTGCAAAAAAATTAGTAACCACTATTTTTTTTTTAATCGCTTTATTTCGTTGTTTTAAATAACATATTAAAAATAGAGAACGATACCGTGTGCGCTAAAAAAGTTATTCAAGGTCAAAGGTCACGAAAATCAGTTTTTTGCAAAAATCTCGTTTTGTATGGCTCTGAGGTCAATTAAGGTGGTTACAAAAAAGAAAGATCATGAAATTCTCTACAAAAATGGTTCTATTCATTTTTCACGTACGATGAACCGTTTGCGAAATACAAAGTGACAAATGTGTACGTCGAGCGTTGTATCCATTTCCGCACCACCGTTGAGGTAAGATACAAGGCGCATTCCGTAACGCCCATATGCCCGCATTTTCTATAGTAAATGTGACGTATGCTATAGAAAAAAGGTGAAAGTGGCAGCTGGCTCGCATTCTATTGAATTTTTGGGGCGGAAGGGGGGGGAGGGGTACCGTTATTTTATACCTGCGAGGGTCAGTAGCTGTACTGTGCGTTAGTTCTCAGTCAGTTTTAAAATATTCGTGGACCAAGTGTGACGATATTTTGTAAAACGTACAGAGAATAATTATTAAATTGATTAATCCAATGGCTGAAAATTGTTTTATATGTGATAAGCCGCTCTCCAATGCTCCAACTGTAACTGTGGAGCGCGGTATGAAAACTTTGAGAGACTCAAGTGTTAAAAGAGGTGATCAACACATTGAGCATTTAACTAACGTTAATTCTGTGACTGTGACTGTGCATGTGAGGTGTCGAATAGACTACGTTAATAAAAACAGTATTGAAGCATATAAAAGGCAATGCATCGACGAGGGCCCTAGTACATCTCAATGTTCTCCGCGAAAAAGACGATCAATGTCGAGCTCCTTCAATTTTGAAAAATTGTGTTTGTTTTGTGCCGAACCAGCCGACGAAGCAGTTGAGAGAAAAAAAAACAAACAACATAGATCAATTATAAGTTATGTGAGTACAAATCAATTTCAAGACACTATTATTAAAACAGCGGATGCACGTGGTGACCGATTCGGCAGAATAGTAAAAGATCGCGTTAACTTCGTATTTGATTTAAGAGCTGTAAAAGCTAAATATCATAAAAATTGTTATGCACTATTTTTAAAACATCCAACAAGCAGCAAGATAGGCCGACCAATCGACATACAAATCGCCGAGAAAATGGAAAAAATATTTTATTACATCGAAAATCACGATAATTGCCAATTCACGTTAGCAGAGCTGCGAGATTTGCTTGGAGAAGATGCCCCTGCGGATATGACGATCCAAACAAAATTAATTGTTTCATTAACATTAGAGAACATTTCACTCGGAGGAGGATAAAAATCTGCAATTATAAGAGAAGATATTTGCAGTACCATTGTCAACACAGATTTTTATCCTCCTCCGAGTGAAATGTTCTCTAATGTTAATGAAACAATTAATTTTGTTTGGATCGTCATATCCGCAGGGGCATCTTCTCCAAGCAAATCTCGCAGCTCTGCTAACGTGAATTGGCAATTATCGTGATTTTCGATGTAATAAAATATTTTTTCCATTTTCTCGGCGATTTGTATGTCGATTGGTCGGCCTATCTTGCTGCTTGTTGGATGTTTTATAAAATAGTGCATAACAATTTTTATGATATTTAGCTTTTACAGCTCTTAAATCAAATACGAAGTTAACGCGATCTTTTACTATTCTGCCGAATCGGTCACCACGTGCATCCGCTGTTTTAATAATAGTGTCTTGAAATTGATTTGTACTCACATAACTTATAATTGATCTATGTTGTTTGTTTTTTTTTCTCTCAACTGCTTCGTCGGCTGGTTCGGCACAAAACAAACACAATTTTTCAAAATTGAAGGAGCTCGACATTGATCGTCTTTTTCGCGGAGAACATTGAGATGTACTAGGGCCCTCGTCGATGCATTGCCTTTTATATGCTTCAATACTGTTTTTATTAACGTAGTCTATTCGACACCTCACATGCACAGTCACAGTCACAGAATTAACGTTAGTTAAATGCTCAATGTGTTGATCACCTCTTTTAACACTTGAGTCTCTCAAAGTTTTCATACCGCGCTCCACAGTTACAGTTGGAGCATTGGAGAGCGGCTTATCACATATAAAACAATTTTCAGCCATTGGATTAATCAATTTAATAATTATTCTCTGTACGTTTTACAAAATATCGTCACACTTGGTCCACGAATATTTTAAAACTGACTGAGAACTAACGCACAGTACAGCTACTGACCCTCGCAGGTATAAAATAACGGTACCCCTCCCCCCCCTTCCGCCCCAAAAATTCAATAGAATGCGAGCCAGCTGCCACTTTCACCTTTTTTCTATAGCATACGTCACATTTACTATAGAAAATGCGGGCATATGGGCGTTACGGAATGCGCCTTGTATCTTACCTCAACGGTGGTGCGGAAATGGATACAACGCTCGACGTACACATTCGTCACTTTGTATTTCGCAAACGGTTCATCGTACGTGAAAAATGAATAGAACCATTTTTGTAGAGAATTTCATGATCTTTCTTTTTTGTAACCACCTTAATTGACCTCAGAGCCATACAAAACGAGATTTTTGCAAAAAACTGATTTTCGTGACCTTTGACCTTGAATAACTTTTTTAGCGCACACGGTATCGTTCTCTATTTTTAATATGTTATTTAAAACAACGAAATAAAGCGATTAAAAAAAAATAGTGGTTACTAATTTTTTTGCACAGAAGCCATATTTTCGTCTAAAATGACTGGCCTAAGTATTAAAGTATTAAAGCAATAAACCATGAAACTCGCATCGAGCATCATATAATATCAGGGCATTATGCCAGGATGGAGGTGTTCGATCAATACAATGCTGTTGCGTTGACGGGAATGGCGAAAATAGCTGACCCGTTTCATGTCGCCATCTAACAGGAAAATCAGACGAAAATTGCCCGGGAGCTGAGAAGCTCCAGGCTCCAGGCAAAATACGTAATAAAACACGGAACAATTTATACATCAAATGTCGAGTGGAGGTGGTCGGTTCGATCAATACGGCTGCTGCGTGTGTACGTAAAGCTAGCGTCTCATTTTGCGGAAACTCAAACTATTGAGAGTTCTGGCTTCCTTTTCAATAGTTCTACAATTCTTGATAGTTTAAACATATAGTTCTGGCCATTAAAGCCAAAAAACGCGTCAGTACAAATTGAGACGCTATAGATTCATGCAGCAGCCCGAGCGCCGAGTACTTAGAATAGAGCGAGATAGTCCAATAGTCTAAGAGCTGGCTACAGAGAAGGCGACATGCCTCGGTCCACGAAATATCTTACCTGGAAAAGGTTCGATTGCTGCCGGCAAAGCGAAAGCTCGATCGTCAGAAGGCGCGCTGGGGGCTAAGTGCACTTAGCCCCCAGCGCGCCTTCTGACGATCGAGCTTTCGCTTTGCCGGCAGCAATCGAACCTTTTCCAGGTAAGATATTTCGTGGACCGAGGCATGTCGCCTTCTCTGTAGCCAGCTCTCCGTCTAATACATGTCCTCGTGCGACGCGCTTTTTTCTTGCCGACGCATTCCGCCGTCCGGATGTTTGTCGCGCGTGTCTCCGCTTCCGATGGATTATTTTCTTTCTTTTGCCGCCGCAACCGTCTAGATTCTTATGCTTCCGACGATGGAACGCCAAAAGATATTTTTTCATTATCTAGCTTTCTTGATTATTACTGACACGCGGAATTGTTACTTCAAATTTGAAAAATAAAAAATAAAAATTCTTTCAAAAGTGGAATTGAAGTAATCAATATAAAATTTAAGGCTTTAAATATACACAAAATTAAAAGAAATGGAATGAGCTGTATGTAGAGTGAATCAGGCACATATTTAATAGCACGCTATTGTGGATGCGATTATTAATAACGCGAAACACGCGACATTAGTGACGCTGTATAGGAGAGGGAGGAGCAAAATGAATAGACAGTCGAAATCTCGTGGCGCGTCGTTATCGCGGTGATTTCGTGCAGGCTCGAGGGGAGAAGATGCTGGCTGAAAACGATTTTCGCCAGCGTGAGAACGGCGGGGTTGTAGGACATTGACAAGGCATGGTGAAGTCGAAGGAGACGGTCGGCGCGGGGCGGGGGCGGGGGCGCGAGAGAGCGGGCGCGGCGCGGCGCGGCGCGGCGCGGCGCGGCGATGCCTAACGAAGGTGGTTAGGGGCGGCGAAAGTGCGCCCGACAAATTGAACACCCGCGGCGTGACAACATAATTATGGGCCGTGCATGCACGCATTGCACGCTGGTACGATACGCGTGCTACGTCACGGTGGAGCAACGCGGTGATTCCCGCCGCGCGCGATTCGATGTTGCCGATACGAAAGAGAAAGAGGGAGAAAGAGATAGAAATGATGTGTCCGCTAGTCTCTCACCCCAAAAAAATATTCTATTGTTTAGCGGCTCCCGCTTGATTCCAGAGGATTTTCCCTTTGACATACGCCCTCAAGAAGATATCGATCAACCAACGAGAATCTCGACCCTTTAAAACAGATTTAACGATGCTTGACATTTGAAACTGCACAAATTTACTCATGCGAGTAAATATGCTAGCGTTTATGTTATTAAATGCTTCGCATTCTTAATTTCGCAGCCGTCATAATTAAATTTATCGCGCAAATTTATTCCATCATTAAATTTGCAGCGTAATTTGCGTACTGATTGTATCCGCGTTTATTAACGCGTTATTCAGAGGTCGTTTTTCGTATTTCTCGAGCTAATAGCCGCGCATTTACGTGGAGAGAATACATTGTTATTGTTCGCTATTGTTTGCTATTGTTGCTATTGTTGCTATTGTTGCCGACTGGCGACGCAGTTTTTGCGACGTATTGTAGAATGGCCCTCACGATAGAAACGCTCGGAAAGTACAATCAAAGTATAAATCGTACGTAATTGAATTTTATATAATACACATATAATAAATTCAATATATATTACCTGTATACTAGCTTGATACCCCTAGAGTCAAGAACACACATTTTATGAAAACATATTTTATCGCATAGAACAAAACTAAAAACAGTTTTGTTCATAAATGAGCAATTTCGTGCCAAAAAACTCATTGGATTCATATTATTCCTTGGATTTATATTTCGAAAAAGGAAAAAAATAATGCGCGAAGAAGCAATGGAGACTTGCTGCCAGAAAGTGACATGCAGATTTTGTGACTTCGAGAATTGTTCCAGTTCCGCTTCCGGCAGCATCTAATGCGATAGTCAAAGCGGACAATTAAAAAGTTTTTACAAGAGTTTAAAAAAAATACTATATCGCTACTGACGACACACCGGGCGCCGCGCGCCGTTGGCCGAGGCCGCTATCGTTGTCGGCCTCTTCATCAGCGCCGCAGCGCAGCGCGGCTTCCGCGGTGCAACAACTGCCCGCCGCATTGCCAGAGGCAAATACGGACGACCTTTTGGCACTCTCCAGGACCTCGATACCGAAGCCTAGGCCGAGACAGTCCTTCTCCTTCTGGGAGAGGTGCGCGGACGCCCGGTGGGCTGCCGCCTCCGTGTTCAGCTGTTTCGTCATCCTTGTTGCCCGACCGCTTAACGCGGCTACGGAAAGAGACACGATGCTGCAGACTCGCGGGAATAAAGAAAAAGACCAGCCGCGTCAGATCGCCGCAATGTCAACGCGACACGACGCAACGCAGGCCAGGTAAGCGTCCGCACGAGTGCATCACGCAGCAGACTACGCTATAAATAGACCGCGAAGGTCAGAGGAATCAGCAGTTTTCATGCAAATGCGCTGTGTCGATTCAATAATATGCAGCTTCTTTCGCGCCCGGAATCATCCCAGTTTTACCAGAACTTACGACTTGTAACGTATGTTCTTGAGCGAGGTAATTTCTCATAAATCTCGCAGACTCTCGCCGTTCGCGTCGTTATCGAGATGTCACTTGATTTCGAGCGGAGGCTATACATTTATGCGACAGCTCCACGAGTAACACAACGCCGTTACCGTAATCATGTGAATAAACGGTATAATTCGCGGATTGTTATCGCTAATTGTCATCGCTAATTGTCATCGCTAATTGTCATCGCTGCTCGCGGTACTGCGATCAACAGGTGGTTGCACCCGCATTCGCGACGAGCCATTTAACCTTTAGAGGACGGGGGTGGTCGAAATATCGACCATCCAAGGCACACAAACCTTGCTCCTTCCTCTCCTGTACTCCTGTAGCGTTACTAATATCGCGTGTTTATCTGGAACACATGAGTTAAGGCTCGGGAATATAAAAAAATTACTGATTTTATGTAATTTGTTTTCTACGCCCGCGCCGCGTGGATCGCCGGTGACCCACATATAGTATATTCGTTATGTTAAATATAAATTGTGTTCCATAATAATTACAAAACTGAAACAACTATTATTATGAGGAAAAAGGTAATGTACGAAATGCAATGGGAAGCAAATTTATTAAACATTTATTTAACATTAACACTCAATATTGAAATTTAATATGAAAATATTTATTAATAATCAAAGGGCCAAAATATCAACCGGCCAAATTGGAAAATCTAGTATGGGTTGCCGGTGACACGGAACGTGATAACTTCAATTCTCGAATCGTCTGCATCAATTTCGCGATGCAATTTCCCAAATATTTTGATTTGGGAAATTGCATCGCGAAATTGATGCGAATTCTACGCCTCTTTATAATGAAACCGTTTCGAAACAATAAACTAAATTTATCGTAACCGATGAAGTTCGATCTGCGTTACAATAAATGCGCGAGAATCGCCCGTGACGCACACGTGTTCGCCGTACTTAATGTTTGGTTACATCGATGCATACATTGCTAACAACGTTCTTGTTTTATTTCCCGCTGTCCATTCGTACGGCACACTCGGTATATCCGACTCGCGTCCGCATCATGCGCTCGCGATGTCGTTATGCAAATTTGAATTCCAGCGAACAATAGTTTTCCGAGTAGAGTCACTTCGCCCGGCGAAGCCAATTTACATGCCTGGCAATTCGAGCTGAAATTATAACCGTCGGCGGCGGCACCGCGGCACGGCCGTTGAAAAGTTCGCACGTGCAATAATCCTTTTGCGGGCCGCCGTCGCGGTCGCATTGTGCAGCGTTTAGAAACCAGATTTGTGTATCGGGCTGTTCCCGCTGTAGTCGCGCGGCGGAATAAATATCGAAGTGTGCCGCACGTGTGTGGACGCGGGTAGATCGCGATACACATGACGGCGTATGAAAGTTACCGATTAATGTTAACGGAACTCTGTCAGCGGAGTTCAAATTGCGCGATTTCGCGAAGAAAGTATTCGGCTCATTCACGATGGGATAGACGAAGAGAATTCTCGAACGGTTTTACGATACAATCTGAATGCGCTGTCACGATTGTTTATTGTCAATTTACAAATCGTGCGTTTATCGCAATTTACGTAGGTAATATTTTCCAAGCGCGACAAAATCTTTCAGAACTTTTTAAATATTTTCGAATTTATAAAAATCTAAAATCTTGAAAAATACGAAACGATTTTACTAGGGATTAATTGGAGAGTTTGACATTTGTATTTTTTTTATTTGATACTATTTGTCTACTGGCCAGGTTATTCTTATAAGATGTAAACGAGATGGCACGTAATAATTTACGCGATAGAATTCGTACCTAATAATTATATCAATATTATGGATCGAGATTAGACATTCCGTAAGGGGCATTATAAAATTACACGCTATTATAAATTCATGGTTTTTCCCGTACAATTTATTACCGCTATATTCAAAGTGGGAAGGTTGCCAGTAAGAAGGTTCACGATATCTTGTAATTATCTTGTACGATAAATTTACACGTTCTAAAGCACACGCGTGCTTTGCGGAAATTTCTTAATAGAGAGAAAGAGGATGAATGATAGCATTAAACGCGTATAAGGCAAAAGAATCTGACGGCTTCATTATGGTCATTCGCACGGAAATTAAGTGTTTGCGAAAGGAATCACCGATGTAGAGTAATCAATTAGCTCACGTCAAACAAGGTGACACAGATTATTGAAATAAATAAACGATAGAACCATTATAAAGAATAAATTAGCACAAAAGATATGTAGATACGTCGGTAAAATAAAATTTGGTCCCATTGATCAAACGATTATTGCGGTATAACGTGATAAAAATTCCGTTAACGATAATAGTTTATTGAATTCAGTTTTATATACCCTTTATACACACTTCATGCACTTTTATAAATTAAATATATCAACGCGATACACGATAAACGGTAACGTCGCGTGAGTGAATTTGTCCAGTTTCAATTGTCAAAGCATCGTTCAAAACGGTTCGATCGAGGCGTCATAAAAAGAAATCCTTTCGTTGGATATCTCGTGTTCTTGATTCGCAATAATCTAAAAAACGTCAATAATCTAATTTGTAGCGTGATTTGCCGATCGTATCCGCGTTCGCTTGAAAAATATGGAAAATGACCGTCAACGATCTACGAGCAACATTCGTAAACAAACGCGGATACGATGGACAAACATATCACGCTGCAAACATAATTATTGGATGTGAGGCAAATTTAATTACTGACGGCTACGAAAATGCGAGGCAATATCCGGGAGGGATATGGCGCCTTTTTAAAACATTAATGATGACATTTAAAACTGCATAATCTCACTCAGACAACGCTATCGCTTATCATGTGTCGCGTTGATGTATCTCATTTATAAAATGAATAAACGAAAGTCCAAACGTGTAAATATTAAATATCCTTCATCATCATCAACGGAATTTTGTCACGCCATACCGCAACATCATTGCCCGTCATTGACTTTGATATTCTTCATGTTTCGAGCTCATAATACCCGCGCGTAAATCCGTAAATACGCGGAGAGAATACATTTGCGGTAGAATGAAACGACGAAATCTAATATTATTGAGTTTCTACTCAATTAGATTTCGTCGTTTCATCAGTCGTTTTCATCCCCCAGTTACATCACTGTTCCAAAACGATATCTTCTGCGTCGTTAAGCGCAGTCGGGCGAAAAGTTTTAATCTCCCGCGTCCCGGCGTGGTGAAAGTTTGGCGTTCCTCCTTAAGGGGCTACATCCACCTAAAAAAGTTTTAAGTGTTGAGAATATATCCTGAAAATTTTACATCGATATCTGTAAAATTGACGACTAGAGGTAAAGTTAAAAATTCTTCACTTAACAATAGTAGAACCATACTTGAAACTTTAAACGCGTTTTTCTCAAAACACTGTTTTCGAAGCCGGTGGACATCATATCTGGAAAACTACTCGATGGATCGTTTTGAAATTTACACAAAATACGCTGAGAAACATTTAGAAACATTTAGGTCGTTGACGATCTTACTTTTTTTTAATCAATCTTTATTTTTTAATAATTACGTAAAAATGACATTTTCTCACAGATTTTCCATACCCGAGTTTCAATTCGTTGCCATTTTGTTTAAAAAATCGATTTTAAAAATCGGCGATCGTCAACGACTCGTCTTTATTGTTAACTTGAATAATCCCTTTGGTTTTTTTATTTCACATCGACCGTTTCAACTGCACAGTGTCCACCGCCGAACGTGTCGGAAAAAAACTTATCATCTGCCGGCGGCCATAACTTTTTTATTTTTAGACATTTTGTAATAAAAAAAATTTTTTTAGGCTCTCAAAACATGTATCTTTAAGTACAAAAAAATTCATGTCATTTCCATTAATCGTTTCTGAAAAAAAAAAATCTGAATTTCGACCAATTTTTCGGGCCTCTAGGTGGATGTAGCCCCTTAATCCGCGGCTCGTTAAATCGACTTCTTTTATCAAGGAAGCCGGGTCAACAGTAGCGACGTTGTACACTGGCGCGCCTTATTATTTATTAATAGAGAAGGCGCGTGCAATTCACATGCCGTATGCGTGTGTGTGTGTGTGTGTGTGTGTGTGTGTGTGTGTGTGTGTATTGGCCGCGCGCGAATGGATAATTATGAATGCGATTTGCGCGCTTAAGGGGATCCTATAGTGGCAGTGCACTTTATGCACTAAGTGTACACTTTAACTCGTATTTTATTTATTATAAATTTTTAAGGGCAAAAATGCAAAATCGGGCTGTTTAGGGAACTACAGATGAGCTTACTGATTAAAAATATCCTAAATTGAATAAGATTCATTCGATATTTTGGCTAAATTCTTGAAATTCGTAATTTTTTTCGGATTTTTAAGAATTTAGCCAAAATATCGAATGAATCTTATTCAATTTAGGATATTTTTAATCAGTAAGCTCATCTGTAGTTCCCTAAACAGCCCGATTTTGCATTTTTGCCCTTAAAAATTTATAATAAATAAAATACGAGTTAAAGTGTACACTTAGTGCATAAAGTGCACTGCCACTATAGGAGCCCCTTAAAGCCGCGCCCATTACGACGCGGCTCAGGCTCCCTCGTTTTGATTATGCGAGATAGCCAATTAACGCTCGTTCTATTTACTAATATATCGAACCGAGAGTCGAGCTAGTTTACGTCGTGGGAGTGTGTACAGCGAATTCCACGATTTTTATTTACCGTTGTTTTTTTTTATCACGCGTGTCCGCGGGCGAAGCCTGGACGCAAGGCGGTGTGCTGTTGCACCTGCATCTGCATTGCACTTGCGATCGCGGTGAGCGAACCGGGCATTAAGCAAGACTTACATACGTTTGATCTGCGTCTCGCGTTTTATTCAGGATAAAAAGAATAGCTCGATGCTATAACGGTACGAGACATTTTAATTTCTTAAAAGGATGAACGGAATTCGAGGTTCTGTCGAAGGATCGAGAGGTTTCGGGAGTGAGAAAGGGAGATACGAGAAGAAGAAGGGAGATAGAGAAATGCGAAGAGTTTGACGGGAAATTTATCCACTTGATTCTCCTCCCCGCACCCGCAGGCCCGTTTAGTATTGCTCGACGCTTTTGATTTTATACTCCCCTGTTACTATCAACGCGGATATTCATCCCCTCAACATTGTCCGACACATTTAATTTTATACACTCATCGACGCGACAATAATTTCCGAATGTAACGCCGCGCCGCTTTATTTTCATATGCACCCTCGAATATCGCCCGTCGTGATAGTATCGACGATGGACAATTCGCGTAGTTAATGAGTTTTTGATAAGGGGGCAAGTAAACAGACGTTTATTTCATTTGACGCGAAAATCGAAACGCGAGGAATTCAAAAGGAAAATCCGCTTGATTCTTAACGCGATTAGTATTGCTCGACGCTTTTGGTTTTATACTCCCCTGTTACTATCGACGCGGCATTCATCCCCGAACGTAATGCCGCGCCGCTTTATTTCATGTATTATACATCCACACTCAGAAAAAAGTGTAGCATCAGATAGTACAATTGTGAAGATCTCTTCTACAAATAATAGTACAAATAGGGACAGGGATAAATTGTAGTAAATGAGTCTAAAAAATTGTTCTAAAAAATTATTCTCAGATTGTCTGAAATCAATTGACAAACTGCTTAAGACTGTAAAATATTACAATATTAATAAAACTTATCAAATGTTGTAATTTTAAATAATTTTGTTGCATTTTATTGCATTTGTTGTGCAAATATAGTAGCGGTTGACTTAAAAAATCTAACAAATTTAATATAACTTTGCACAACAAATTGTAGTAAGTACTTATAGGCATGTATGTAAATTATAATAACAACCTATAGCAATATTTAACTCAACTTTGTAGAGCATTTTATTACAACTTATAGAACAAAATTTTACAAAGAAATTATAATATAAAACTATTGTAACAAAATAAAATATCGATTGCTTGCTAATTGTAGAGAATATTTTTACAATTTGTACTATGAAATGTGTGAGGAAATATAATAAAATACATATTTTTGATGAATAAAATATATTTAGATATAAATGCTTACGCAAAAGTTTTGCAAATTACAAACTTTGATAACCTTATATATATAAATAAAAAAATCATTTGTATAAATACAAAATATAAAATAAACATACAAAATTGCGTATAACAGACTTACATATCAAAATATATATAGATAAGTACTTATTATAAGGCCCACCTCGTACAAATTAAATATTTATTTGAAGTTTTACTTAACAAACAAGGTACGTAATCGTGCAGTTCTGAATATTTCTTAACGAATAAGGAGTCTGTTTCATTTATTGTTGAACATGCAATTTCATATGCATGAGTATGGTTATCAAATGCCGTAGACTTAAGAGTATTACATATAAAGTATATTTCCACTTCAGAAAACAAAACGATGTATTTAATGGCACCAAAAAGAGGCATATTTTCCGAACAGTCTAATGTCAGAATTGTGTCAAAAGTGTATTTTGTACCATTTATGTTGACCCATTTTACTTGATATAATTTACCACTATCGAGATTTGAGAAATATTTAATATATAAATCAAAATTTAATGGCTCCATTTTTCCAAACATCATATTAGAAGTTGAACTGGACAATAATTGATGACACAATTTTAGTTGCGCTTTCACTGCCAATGTGTATGCAATATTTTTGAAATTACACGAAACGTTTGAAGTCATTTTAGATTCGCGGTGTTTTTGTTCTGAACGCATGCTCCAAAGATGAACTAAAGGTCCCGACATTTTTAATACTGTATGATAATGAAGAAGATGATGATGTTTTGGTTTAAGTCGTCCAAAAAATTGCACATATAAATTATTGTGCTCCTCAATTGCAACTTTTAAACGAACATGTTCCGAAAAAACGATATTTGGAGCAGTTACTATGTCAATAATTTCTCTTAGAGTACACCATACCTGCCAGATAGGTAAATTAATAGGAACTAGATCTCCAATCATAATGCCTAAATATCTAGAGAAACAAAGCATTTCGCTTGCTGACATTCGTATTCTTTCTTTTAAATTTTCAGAAGTAATTGGTGGTGGTTTGTTAGAAATTTCAGTGTCATTATAACCAAAACATTTTACTCTTTCATTTAAAGTACGTAACGAAAACAATTTTAAATCAAAAATTAAATTATGCAATAAAGAAGTTAAGCTATAATTACACACGCCTTCAAAGAGATCGTGCATTATATCAACACAATAATTTCGTGTAAGATGGAAATTACTGAGTTGATGCCATATGCACGGTTCCTTTATACCTGTTTTTGATGCGTCATTTGTAATTAGATCATGTTCATAGTTTTCATGTGTACGAAGTAAAGTTTCGTCTTCAGTACACATACGATATGAATCAACTTTTTTGATCTTGCAGAAGCGGCATCTAAAGTTAGAAGAAAAACTTTCAGTTAATCCTAACAACGTATGCATTCCTAGATTGTCGCCTATGATTAAACTTAACTTAAAGTAAATTTTTTCTATTGATCCATTTATATTAATGGTAATGCCCTTTTCTTCTAGCACTCTGATTTCTGATATAAGCTCACCAAATACTGCCGCATTTCCAAAAGTTTTTCTATCCTCTGATTTAAACAATGCAAATAAATAAATATTAGTCAACGATGATTTTAACTCTTGTGGAATTGAAGGTAGAGAGAAATACACGGCTCCTAATTTGTTTTTGCCTGAATGAGAACCAAGTGCGTTACCGGTTTCATAATCATCAAAATAAATGAACATCGGAAACACAGTTTTATTACCAAAATATGAAACTTGTGATTTCCACAGTTGACCTTGAACAAAATTACTGTAAACAATATTATTTGACATCAATTCATTATAGTGACTTTTCATTAAATGTAAAAAATTTGGTCTCTGAAATAATAAAGTGAGAACTTGTCTTATTTCAACAATTTGGCCAAATACTAGTGCAGGTTCTAAAATGACATTACCATTAATACGTTTTTCAACTGTACGTTGTCCAATTACAAAGCTGCGTGGGGGCACATATTGTCCCGAAGACTTAAAGTATTGTAATCGCTTATATTCAGTATTTACATGATTAAACGAATTTTCTATTGTTTCAAACATATTCATTACAGTATTAATAATATCGGAATCTTCGTTTAAACTTTGTAACCTATCAGAAACCACTCGCTTTATATCACATATAACGCCAGAACAAAATATATTTTTTACTGAGTCAACAACTTCTTGAACAAAACTTCTAGGAATCAATGAGTTATTATAAATTTGCAATAAATTGAATTATGCTGCTATTGTGGTTACTACTCAATGCATCATGAGATGTAGTTAACGTCTCGAGAACAGAGGGAACTTCTTGTAAATTGTTAGCAATCAACTGTACAGGTACTTCGGAACTTGAATTCTGAAATTCAATTTCATTGCCTTGTTTGCTGTTTTTGTTACAATTAATTGGATTAAATGATCTGTCATGAACACTGGCAATGTGTCTTCTAAATGAATTTAACGAACTATATGATCTGTTACAGTTGTTTTCTTTACAATTAAATTGGTCCAGACGTCCATGCTCATGCTTCAAATGGTATATCAAGGTTTTTGGCAGTAAAAATATTTGATCACAAACAAAGCAAATCATTATTGTTATCTAATAATTTCGCATTACAAAATTCTTAAAAATATTAAAATGTTACTCTAAATTAAAACTTTTAAGGCAAAACACTTAAGAATATCAAAATGTTAACTCTACATTGAAACTCAGTCCTCATTATTCAATTTCAAAACATCTGACATCAAAGAAGTAACAGAAACATACGTTTTGGTTTTCGGGAAGTTGTACACAACTTGCTCAATGAATGTCCATGCAGTTTCAGCCTCCGGAGGATAACTGGCATTCATAACATGAAAAATTTTAAAGCACAGGTCTACGGCCCGTAGTGGTGTGTCTACTTTATATAAAATGTCGTTTACACTGACGTAACAACTTTCTATAGTACCAATATCAGAGCCAACAATAATAGGTAACGGCTGTGCCGTTAGATGAAAACTGGCCAGTTTGTCCTGTCGTGTCTGTAGTTCCCTTTGTAAGTCGCCAGCAACCTGAAAATATGTTTTTATGTAAAAATATATTAAAATAGCATACAAAAAGTAATTTTTTTTGCATATTATTTTAGTATACCTTTACGTGAAGTAGAAATCCTTTTCTCATTTCAATTTTTGAAGGCCTCCATCTATTTGTACCTGCTCTTTTGCATTTTAAGTAATTGCACGGAAAAAATAAGGGCAAGATGCTCAAGGCAAATATTTCTTTAGCGCGACCTTTAAAATACAAATCACAATCACCACAATTAAAATAAAATATATTTCTTACGCAATATTTAAACTTACTATCTTCCGGATTATTATTTGAGAACTTTTCTTTATATTCTTTAACAAGCTCCTTTAAGTAAGAATCCGTCTTGTTTTCTGCTAACTTCAATAGCGCTGTAGCAAACTGTGACCACTTAGAAAACAAACAGTTTTTTTTATCGGGGTTGTAAAAATCAAAGTCTTGTTCTAACTGAAAACAAAATTTAGGTAAATACATATATTTAGCGCTAACTTTAATTTTCTTACCAAGGTATATCCCAAAGGTAATTTGAGGCAAGGGAATTTATTGAAATACTCATGTATAGTCCCATTATTCACTGCCTTTCGTTGTACTACAGTTTTACCCCAATATTCTTGAACTGTTACGAATGGTTCTGAATTATTTTGTAGCCATAACAAGCAATCTTCTGCTTCCACGTCTGTTAGAAGATTTGCTAAGTTGGCTTCTTTTTCTTTATCTAAAAAATAAAAACATTTTACGTTTATAAAAATAGTTAAAAATAAAAATACTTAAGCACCTATTTGTATTAAATAAAATGCGTTTTCTATTATTTAAGTAAAGAAACGCATTTTTATTAGCTAGTGTTTTTAGATGCATATATTTCAATGTAATATCTACTACTATATTGAAATATAATATCTACTAATATATTGAAAAAGTGAGACTATAATTATTCCTATAAACTTTTCGTTAGTAAATAGTCTTTTAACTTATTTTACCTTCTGTAGTAGTATGTATAAGGCCTAACTTTTTATAAAGTTTTCTTAAGTATGTATAAGCACTCCATAATTTTCCTCGGGCTGCTTTAGGTTTTCCTTTTACATTTACATATGGTACGTAATAAATGCTTGGATTTTCGTGTAAAAACACTTCGCTTATTTCCTTTGCTAGTTGAGTAAATCTTTCAGTCGAGATTCTAAAAATATATATAAGATATCAAAATGTATTTAAATTTATTATTATTTATATCATAACATTGTTGTATAATATTATAACATATTAATGATAAATGTATTAATTACATACCTAGCGTCTTTATTTCCTACTAGTTCATGCTTAATTATAAGCTCTGCTAGTTTATTTCTCAGGAAAACGCTGTTTTTACCGTAACTAGCCTTGATAAGTTGTCCTTCATCAGTGGTATTTATCAGTCTAAGAACAGTCTAATGGGAAAAAGTGTATAAGTTTACCGATTTTTATGTGTATGTGTATGTAAGCATAACTTACAGAATTACAGTTTTGGTTAGCATATATTTTATGTGATAAACCCACTGTAGTCTTATTTAAACTAGTCAAATTTTCTTCATCCTCTGATGGAGCATTGGAAGTTGATGGACTTGGACTTATATCAGATAGCGACGCTGAAATTGTCGTGCTAGGTAAGGACCAGTTACTATCAAAGATTATCTCACTGAAAATCTGAAAATAAAAGTAAATGTAAAAAAAGTTTTCAGAATATAAGAACTAGAATGCCATTTTTTGATTTCTTGATTTTTAAATTTTGGAAAAACTGAATTATAAATCAGCGGTACCATAAACTCAAATATGAATTTTCAAATAATAATTATTTTATGAATTAATAAAAATTAAACATATGTTTAATGCATTAAAGTGAAGTAAAGTGAAATTTCAAAGTAATAAAAAGTTATAATAATGTATTTGTATATGTAACAAGAAATTATTTTTAGAAAAACAAATTTTGCGTATAGTTCAATAATTAATTTTCTAAACTACAAAACCATTAGATTTTTGACAAAAAATTACTGATGATTAACGGAGATAAATTTAAACAAAATGTATCAAAATTTCATAAAATTTGTAATACTTACAGAAGTATTTAACAAGCCAAATAGTGATAGCATACTTACAAAAGTATTTAACAAGTCACACACGGAGAAAAATGCCTTACAACTTACCTTTTCAGTATCAGGAAGTACAGAAGCAGAATTCTTAAAGTTTTGATACTTGTTTAAAAATTTTCTTTTGGTGCCCACTTCGCTTATCAAGTTCTCAATATCATTGTCAGTAAGAGTGTTAAACACCTCGGTGTCAATTTTTTGAGCTAGAACAATAATTATAAAATATAAATTATGAATTATAAAATTAAAACATCAAAAGTTATAACCTAAAAATTATATCGCGTGTCAATCTTATTTTATTGTCTTATTTTAGAATTTACCGGCAAATGTTGGAATCAATTCTTCTAGTCCCCATTCTTTTAATGTGTTTATTACAAAAGAATCCATTGTGGACAATCACAATAAAGTATCACAATAGTCACTAGGTAATCAGTACCTGTACACAGTCTGCGCACATAACCACGCACAACGAGCTGAACTTGAGCATATATATCCGTGGAGAGGCTTTGAAGGAGAGAGCACGTTGCTTGAAATCTGCATAAATCTTCACATGATATCTGATAAGATACTGTAAGATACGTACACGGAGACAAACCTGAAAATGGCGGACGCTTCAGAGTGCCGTGTGTTATGTGTGACCGGATGTAATTGTCCTTCACAACAAATACAGTAGAGTGCAAATCACAATTTGAAAGGCACTTGCTGACTAAAACTCGGTTTTAAAGCCAGAAAACATTGAGTAGGCGAAAAAGCGCGAGTATATAATGGTCACGGTGACTGACTGTGACGCGCGAGCCTTGCGAAGCGCCGCGGATTTTCTTGACGACTATTCTGCAGATAGGCGGTAGCGACGCCATGTTATGACACATTTATGACAAATTGTAGAAAACATATCAACAATTATTGTAAAGTAGCTTATTTTTTGTATTTAAAGTAAAGTGAACAAATTGTATTCACAGTGACTATAAAATATATGATAAAATAAACAAAACATTACTACAAATTAATGTTAGCTGTTTTAAATATTAAGAATATTATTTTATAGAGCACTACAATAACGCAATAAATTTTATCTGAATTTTATAGCACAATTTCATAACCAGTGTATAACTAGTTACTTTTAATGTACTATAATTATCCAAAACGCTGCACAAAAATGTTTTATTTTTTGTTAATAAAATTTATTCGCACGTTTGTTTCACAGAATCACAGTTTTTGTGTTTGCATGTGACAAAATAAATTTGCTACAAAATTGTAGTTAATCGGTGTATTTCATATTTTCTATTACATTACAATTTAAAGTTACTTATCTGACAAATAAGGTCTACAATATTGTGTTAACTTTTTCCGAGAGATTTTTCTCAGTGTATCAAGGGGAAAATCCGCTTGTTTCTTCCCACACCCGGACGCGATTAGTATTGCTCGACGCTTTTGATTTTATACTCCCCTGTTACTATCAACGCGGATATTCATCCCCGAACGTAATGCCGCGCCGCTTTACTTTCATGTATATATCCGATTATCGCATGTCATGATAGGATCGACAATAAGCTCATTTCGATGATTCGCACGATTTATAAGTTTTAAATAAAGAAGACTGGTATCTCTCGACATATATAGGACAAAAAGAGCATTTTTTGAAATTTATTTAACTTATCTATCCCGGCTCCTCGTATTTGTTCGGCGTTTCTTTCCGCCATTTTGTAAATAATGCTCTAGTAATGATAGAAATGCTTTAATTAGCAAAAATGATTAGAAATATAGTTAAAAAACGAAAAAAATTAACTTATTGGAACGATAGTCGTTGTTGCGGGCCGCGACAAAATTTGTCTTTCGACAGTTCGATAACACCGCGTGCAGTTGCAACGCATAATGATTCTCTTCACGGCGATGTATGCCCGCGCCTTCGAAAGGTGCAGGAAACGAGTCGAGTTTTGCGGCCGTTTATTTATATCCTCCGATATGCCACGCAAGAGTAAGCATCGCGATCGCGCAATGTCGGCCTCTGTTCGCTAGAATAAAGCTTGATTCACAAACGTTCACGGTTACGCGCTGTTTATATATATTATACAATGACGATACGAGAGACGATCTATTTTACACATGCCTTCACATGTGGTTGCAGGTTGCAAGAGTGCAGGCTTGAGAAAGAAGAAGAACGGTGAGGACAAGGGAGGGATACTGGACGGGAGAGGAGGCTGGCTAGGGGAAAGGAAGAGGAGAACGGGATGAGGGAGGTGGCGGCGGCGCGCGGGTACGTGTTCCCGAACCTCGCGAGCGAATTCTTCTCACGGTTCGCGAGAGAGCGCCGTTTCTGCCGCCACGCGTGGGCGGACCGGCGAATAACGCCGGTCTTGTATTTTTAAACCCTCACGGAGGCATCGGCGCGTTTCCCCCTAGACCCTATCCAGCCCGTTTGGCGCTCGTTCGGCCATCGGGAAGAGGAATCGCCCGGTCACTTTTGCCCTCGCGCCCCTCGCAGCGGCGGCGGCGGCGGCGGCGGCGAGCGGGAGCCAGATACCTTTTTCTTTTTACTTCCTCTTTATCCGGCGTGCAGCACGCCCGGGCGAAAACGGTCTCACGGTCCCCCGTGGATGCACGGGGGGCTGACGGAGGGGAAGGAGATCCGCCGGAATGAATTATCGAGGCTTTTGAAGCGGGAGCGGAGGGGGGGGGGGAGGGCAGCGAACGATCTGGCCTTACGGCAGGATCAAGGAAAAAGAAACGCAAGGTATTGTTGGTCGTTGTTGCTGTTGGGTAATCGAGGAAGCTTCCCGCGATGGACCCCAAGAGAGCCGAGGATCGATATCCTCCCTCCACCGCGCACCGCGGGAATCGGGAGACTCCGTGGACGGGACGCATATACGCGGTGGCTTTTACGTACACACAGAAAAATAATCATTCTACAGCCAAGAAAAGCACTTACTTATTTTATTTTACTTCTTTTAAGTAAGTTTTCTCTCAATGAAGAATATTTTCTTGCTAATAGTTTTCAAATATCTTGACACAAGTCAAGAATATTGTTTTGAGTAAATGTAATTCTTACAATGACTTTATGGTAGATTTGCGGATATACAAGCATACCATTTACTTAATCCGCAAATATATCATAAAGTCATTGCAAGAATTACATTTACTCAAAACAATATGACTTGTGTCAAGATATTTGAAAACTATTAGTAAGAAAATATTCTTCATTGAGAGAAAACTTACTTGAAAAAAGTAAAATAAAATAAGTAAAGTGCTTTTCTTGGCTGTAGAATAATTATTTTTCTGTGTCTATGCTTATCAGGCCACTTGCTGTCACACGCGATATCAAGATTCGTTTTAAAGAACATTAGTCTGCGAAGAAATCTTTTTTGAGAAGATTCAAAGAAATGCTCCAGAGATCCGAAAACTAATTGTGAGAAATTTTTAATCGCGCGAAAAAGAGAAATCATGCGTGAAGACACCTTAATTGAGCGTATATATAATTAAACGTAAGTTAAACCAACAAAGCAGAGTCGTTCCCACAATCCGATTTTTTCCCGACTTCACGCTGTTTTGTCGAGATAATGAGATCCCACCAAAGTCTCGACTTTCCTTAAAAGACTTGCCGGAATCTATAATTTTATGCACGTCTTATCGATCGCGTTTCCACGCGGACGACCTCCTCCGATTAAAACGTCGATGGTTGATAGAGCGCGTTAGAGAGCGTGAGATGCTATTCGCATGATCGACAACGTATGACGTTTCAATCCGTCTTGAAAACACGCTTGATAGAAAAGAGTTACGTTCCGCATCTCGACGAGATATAACTAGTTTCCATCTTACGTGTACACATACGTTATAATTTCGCGGTAATGCGGGCAGGAAGCAGGATGGGTCTCGGGAAAAGGAACGAGGTTACGGAATCGAGATTGCGCCGAACGGAAAATGAAATCTCGAGGTCGGCCGTCTCTTCAAACTCGATTGTTGACGCTGCGGTTAACTCTGTTGACTCTGTTGACTCGCCCAGGAGGACTCCCCGGAAAATTTACCCCGCGTCCGGCGTCCGACGTACGATTCCAAGAGAAAAGTTCGTTTTCTAGAAATTCTAGTTAGTGACATTTTTGTTTTTAGACAATAAATTCTCTTATTGAATGTCGGATCGTACATCGGACGCTCGCGGACATGGGGCGAATCCTCTTTATGAGTTTACACATCGGATCGCCAGCCAATTGTCTGTGCATGGCATCGTATAAACTGATAGTGTCATTAGAGACAATTGTCCTGTATCCTAAGAGAAGCGCGACCGGTGGGTGTTACGAATCCTGGTCGGTCCATGCACATCACGTAATTCGGATCAACGCGCATCATATATCACAATTAGCGAGCAAATGATCCCGTGCAACAGATGGTAGTTCTCGTATTCTGAGAAGCGTCTTACTGATTACAGTGCGATCGATGAATCGCTATAGAAGTGTAGAGCATTTAAACCATGTAGTGGGCTATTTCATAAATAATGCGATTAATTTAACAATAAAAGTGTTATTGTCATCAAGCAGAGTGACAGAGAGACGTCGATTGTGGAAAATTGATTGTACTTGCACAATCAATATTGGATCACCCCATAAGTAATGCGGTTAATTTCTTAGATATTTTTGAAATGAAATAAAAAATTTGATATTTTAATTTTAATTCAAAATATATTTTCCATTATTATTTACAATTTCTTCCAATCTTAATTTTAAATTTTTAATTCCCCGGCGGTAAAAGTCTTTCGGTTTTGTGTGAGCTAAAGAATAAATCAATTTCCCTTTTATACCACATTATTACATTACGTTCACGAATAAGACAGATATTTCATTCTCTATCATCAGTTTAAAGCTATAAATCTTACCTCGTCGAGAGCCATGGTGAGAGCGCCGGAAATGGCGAGACCCTGACGGTCCTTGAGGCCGCCCTTAATCGCCGTTAGATACCCGATGGTCAAGTTCCGCGGTTGGACAGCCGTGTCATTGCTGGCCGACCACAGATTTTTATGAGCCGCGACCAGGGGGATGCTGGCCAGTAGCAGCAGCACCAGGAAGGCGCGCGAACCGTGGCCGCGTGGCCGCGGTAGCAGGTGCAACCGATGACGCTCCTGCTGCTGCTGCTGCTGCTGCAGGTTGCGCTCTTGTTGGAGCTGCTGATAGCGAGGATGCTGGCGACGGCGAGGCCTGCGGCGGCTCGGCTGGTTTGGCGGGCCGGGGTGCATGGCCGCCGCCGCCATCGGTCAGCACACCTCCTTTCCGCTCACCTGAAAAATCGAAGGAATTACGTTTTCCCGGTGAGAAAAAGTGAGAGATACGATAAGAGAATGCAGTTATAAACAGATATTTAATTAAGTTATAAACATATTAATAACATATATTAAAATGTCTAAATTGATATGCATTTTGAATATGAAAAAATATCGAACAGAAAAATTTGCTTGAAATTTTGACAGTTTTATTACTGTGTTATACATATATGTAAAATCCGTCCTGAATAATCGACTTAACATTCGAAAACGCTATCTACATCTCTCGGAGCTGTTGAATGTGGTCGCATCCATCTGCATATTGAATGCATATGTATAACGAACGTTACAATTTCCGCGATTACAATCGCAAGCGCGAAACCGGGCGTGCTTGGTACTGCGGCTGTGACAATAAAGCGCGTCTTCCCGCTTGACTGCATTTATCGCGAGGACGCATTTATTCGCATGAATCATCGTACATGCCATCTGTGTGCTTAGCTAATAATAGCCGATCCTTTTATAATAATATATCGCTACGCGACGCGAATATTCAACTGTGTGATTTACGTATACATACATTTTTCCAAGCATGCGTTATTTCGTTCTCGCTCGCGCGTCGATAGAGGCAAAGCCTCCATAAAGCAAGTTTATATTAGCGTAAACCGGATGCCACGAGTCCCAAAGAAACTTGACATGTAGTGACAGTCATTGTTGCGGTAGGCAAATACGACGGTCGCAAATGTTGCGAAGCGTATTGCGATCACGCGCCTAAAACGACCGTAACTTCCCTTCTCCACCGGCTCGTAAATCAATCAAATTTATTTTCTTGCCCAACGGAATCGGCGATCTAACGACGATCGCACACTCGTAAACGGTGAGAATTTTTATGCACCTATAAGTGATCCTGTCAATTCGTGTCACGCACCATCGGCATCTTCATCGTACATTCTGTCTCTATTTTTAAGAACTTTACGATTTATGCAAAACAGTCTAAGAAGCTGTTACAAGACAAACATTTACCCGAGTCATTCACGTCGGAACGGAAATTACATAACGTGATCCAATTTCGGTGAGAACAATACCGAGAGGAAAAATACAAGTAGAGTTATCTATGAATTCCAACATTTACCGTAACGATAACCGATAAGGAAACATCTGTATATGAATACGCATCGGCTCGCTTCAGCAATGCGCCGCCGTGAAGATCGTCAGGAAATCTTTAAACGCAAGACTCGACGCCACTGAGAAATTAAATCGCCACGAAACACGTACGGTTAGAACACGTGTCGCAAAAGGCGAGATGAAGAAAGAAAAAAGAAAGAGAAGAAGGGAGAGACACCTGTTGATTACGTAATCCCTTAGGTGAGTCCGAGCTAACGGCTCCTAACAATAATAAAGACGTCCGCGTCGTCCGCCTGTCGTGACGCACGGTGTCATTCACCAAGGGAGGAAGCTTCCAACTCGTGGAGATTTAACCCTAAACACCTAACTTCCTGGGCTACTTTTTAAAACCGTACATGGATTAGCGTAACCCAGTTTTCTTTTTTTTTTAATCTTATTTTTTAATCAATAAACTAAACAGTAAGGAAAAAGAATATGTAGACATAAAACTTCTGGTATTCGGAAATACTGGCGCGTGTTTCGATCGCAACTGGGTTCCGTAATCCACATGTGTTTGAGGATTAATTATCACGGCCGAGAATCACGAAGCCCGCGGATTTGTCTGTCGCTCAGGTTAACGAAAGGAACGTTCAAGTTTCCCCTTTCGTCCCATCGTCACGTCACGCCATATCAAATCCGATCGATTGAGCCTCAGAATTTGACCGATTCAGCTATGCCACTTCAGTTTCAGACTGGCCCCTCGACGTGATCCACCGTTACATCACTCGTTTGTCACACCTGTATATGGTGGGCCGCAAATACGATACGTCGCGTGGATATGAGTGGGCGTGCACTTCTCGGTGAGAGGCTCTCGCTCGACAATTGCATTTTTTAGCTTTCGCCATTGCAATCACCGTCGCAATATCGTTGTTTCACGAAAAAAAAGAGCAACGCTTTATACGAAAATTGAAAATATTTCGATTTTGCAGAAGCTGCATCGTTCTGCCATTATTTCTCTCTTTTTTTAGTTATTTTTAGTTTTATCACACTTCCTTCTGAACGAATGACGCGCAATTTATGACGATTGCGGAAAAGAAAGATGTTTTCTTTCACTTTACGAGATAGAAGATTTAAATCTTATAAAATCAGTATAAGCTCGATATGTAAATGAGGCGAATAGTTTAAAGAAATAATATCGATTAACGATCGTAATTGATGTAATTGACTGACAAATAAGAATTCTTGATAGGGCAATAAGTCTTTGCGAGGACATTGTATTTTTACAATTTTTATAAATATGTCGTCCACGTCCGCCCCGGAACCGCAAATATGCCCGTTCGCTCCGGCTCCCACGCTCGATTTCTGCGCGCCTGTTCGGCGAATTGGATACACCGGACGGAGATGCATCTCCTTTCTTGCGTATACAAATATGTAAATACGTTTCGTAGAGAGAATTGTACAGGCCTCCTGTCGCGTTACGATTCACGTTTTTTTGCATTACGTACCACATCTTATAAATATTATAAAGATTTTAGGAAAATATATGTAATGTTATAGAGATAAATTCTCCAAATCGCAAGACCAGTTTCTCGCTGAAAACGTTTCACACACTTGAGATTTTTCTTCTTAGCTATCGGGAATTTGTCATAAACATTATGCAAAACGCATGCAAGCGTGCAGTTCAAATACGTAATTCAAATAATCTCAAACACCACATCTGTAAATTTGGCTTTGTTATAAACTTGAGATCGCTTTGAAAATATCTTACGTACATCGAATTACAAAAGTTTTCCCCTACGTTCAGATACGCTCCGTTTCATTAAGTGGTGAAAGGACGACACGTGTATTTATGAGAAATACTAACTAGGGGACCACCCCCAGTGATAGTCGGGGATTTTGAAAATTGGCATCATATAACAGCCCTAATTAACTAAGCCCCATACATACGCTTCCGTATGTACCGGGTGTTCCATAAAATGTTTACGATATATGATGATCTCTGCTTTAAAGCAGTTAGTGTAGCACTGTTCTATGTATCCGGAATTTTTATTTGGACAGTTATTATCACGAACCCCATAATTCTAAATATTATGTGTATTAGAAACATATAGTATATTTGAGGAATCCGTCGGATGCGGAACTACTCCGTTATCGTAGGGTCATTACACATCATAAACTTCCTCATGGGACACCAGGTATGCACGAGAGCTCAAGTTATAGCCCCCTCAAGGGGCTTACTCATCATGCACCGGGGTTATTATATGGAGCAAGATTTTTCAGAATCCCCAGTCACTTAGGGTGGTTCCCTAATAAGACTTAACCAACATTATATGGAATATGTATCACATACTATGTATTTCGCCATTAAAGTATATCGGCAGAATTATTACTTGGATTAAGACACGTCAAGGAATCGATTATATGCACAACGTGTGTTAGAATAAGCGTTATTAAGCGACGGAGAAAATTAATACAAAACCTAAAGTCATTAATTAGCGCTGTAAGAAATGCCGTAGGAACGCGTATGTCTGGACGAGATATTAATATCAATATTGCTCCAAAATTCTAATTAAATCGACCTATATATACATAAACGACGGTTTCTCTTGTGTTTCAGCGGTTACAATGTGGCAGCAGATCGATCGTATTGCTACAAAATAAACTTAATGAAGCATCCAGATGTTACGTGGTGACTAATTGTAAACCACACCCGGGTTCGTTTGCGGTAGTAACCTGAGATTATTGCATCGGCACAAAACATACCGACTCAAAGAGCAATCGCGATAATGACGAGGCCCACACGTGTACGTATCTTGTACTACATATCCGCCTATCGTTTTGCAATTATTTCGTTGCAATGTAATACATACCGCCGTATTAGCGCGTGTTGTTTATATACATATCACGTGTACAAAACACGCCGTTAGAGACCCCCGAATGCATCACGATCCGAGATCGCACGCTTCGTCGCGACTCCGTTAATTCTGGCTTGAAACAGATGCGCAACACAAAACCCGAATGGCAGAGGCAATCATTTCTTTTTTTTCGGTTAAATGTCGGTACATCATCGTCGCGACTTGTATGGAATAATGTTTCTTTTTTCTTTTCGCCTCTTTCTCATTGACTCAGCGTTTTCGGGTCGAATACATTTAAACATATTCGTGGCCCGGTAAAAGAGAGTGAAGGAGAGAAGAGAAACGGATCGCCGCGTTTATCTAAACGATATGTGCCGCGAGTGTTGACCCTGGATTGCGTAAATGAATGCCAAGCGCGTGTCACAGCTTTTCCGTAATTCGACTTTTTGCGTCGAATTACGTTCCAGCTTAATCTTACTTCATCATTCAGAAATAATTTAGTCCAAACTGCCATGCGGACGTAATGCACAAATAATGTATATGCCTCAACAAACAACGTTATTCTTAGCCTTTTATCGACTTATATTTGCCTCGCGTATCAGTTACGTCTTTTTGCGAAAGACCTGTTGCGTCGTTATTAATAGAAAGTCTTTTTCTCACGCGGCGACTCTTTTGTTCTTCGTAAAACCTTCACCACTACGATGTATCGATGGAAAAAAAATCGCGACATAATGTAAGATTCTCGCAGCAGCGAGATGCGTTTACAAATCAAATCGTCAGATTTATCATTTCTATATTCGTGATTTATATCATTTCTAGTTGACTATCCGTTCATTATCATATTGTTGAAGATTGTCAAACAGATTTGCATAAAATTTCGAAGAAATATAGTTTCGGAATTTCTTTTACGACGCGGCTTGCACGTGCGAGGGACAGAAGTGATTGATGCTTCGATTAAAAATATTTAAAAATATCCATCTATCTTAATAATAAGCAGCGCGATAAGGATTTTTCAACGCAAAGTATCAGGAAACGTATAAATCTTACGAATTATAGCGGTGACAAACGGAAGGAGCGGGTAAGCGCGATCGACCTTCGCCGAACGCGCTTGCTAAACGCCTCGTATGCCCGAAGACCGCATATATAATATTCCGCGGCTATTTTTAGAATGTATATGGGTGTTTCTACGTAAATAGCGTTTTTTACTGTCCAAGCTTGTTATATGTTCATGATTGAGAGGAGGGTAAGCAAGCGTTGTGAAAGTTCACTACTGCATCGTATTTGAAGTATCGCACAATAATCTGTTAATTGGGGAGTGGCTTATCCAATGGAAACATGCAGAAACTCCTAAAAATGTCAGTTACCTGGCCTGTCCATTGTCGAAAATTCTCTATTCCAGTTACACTTACTCCCTCCAATTGCAAACTCAATTGAAAATTCCCCATGTTCATTCAATCATAATATAGAACTAAGATTTTAACATCATTATTAACATAAATCTCCCTTTGGAACCGAAAAAACCGGCTTCAAACTTGGTCCGGACATTTGGAGTGAAATTGCACATTTTGAATTTTACCGTGGTTCCGTCATGTTGCATCGATTCAATGGGACTCTCGTGTGGAGATTTCAAGAATTGGACATCAGGTGTGTTGTTTACATTGTTGGTGGTTGGTTGTTTTGAGTGTGATACAATCGTAATCGTGTATTTCACTGGAGAAAAGGTATGTCATAAAATTACGCGTCATTTGCCTGGCACATATTTTTTTATTTTATCGCAGTGAATTTTTCCTTCTAGTGGTAAAATTCTGATGATATTCGGTAGGCTAAACTTGATTTTGAATGGAATTGGTTTACGTCAATTCAGGAGAAAGTGAGGTTAATTCAACCATGAAATGTCAGTCTACTGGCATGTCATTCACCTGGCCATTCATGGGTTTTTACCAATAAATATTGATTCAATGTTTCAAAAATGATTTTTATATTTACAGATGGGTAATAAAAAGCGACTCCACGATGTGGAGCTCCACAAAATGTGTCAAAAATGAATGGTAAACCGGCATTTATCAAATTGAATTTTTTTGCTAATTGTGAATTTATCTCGGGAATAAGTAATTTTAGGAATTTTTTGACATTTCCTCTCAAAATCACTCATTGTTGAGGTAATTCAATATTTTACTAGACATGCAAAGTCGACTCATTACCGCACTTTATCAGATCACTGATGAATAAGCCATTACTTTCAGGTTTTTGATGTTGTAGTTCGCTGGCTTTCAGGGTATGTTTCTGCTTCTATATTCACTCAAAAACAGGAAAAAATATTTTTTTTAGGTATGTTTGAAATTGAGAGATTTGCAATCTGAAAAACGCTATTTACGTAGAAACACCCATATATGCGTGCCCCGCATTAGTTGCCGGCATTATCGTGATAAAACGAGTATACGTGAGTCCCCGTTCGCAAACATAGTGTGACACCGCCGTACTGTCCTCTTGAGCACGGGACATTTAATCACAGGCTTTAATTCGTAAACATCGAACCGAGAGTGTCCTAAACATCCTAATTACATTAACCAACAATGTATTAAAGCAAATAACTGGATATTACACGTTTCATTTGCGCGGATTGTCCGCAACGTACCATTACTATAAGCTATCCATCGACGTGTTATTTCTATTAGTAAAAATATTTTTAAAATATTGCTATTATTAAATGTAATTTAAAATGGATAAAAGAATAAAGAAAGCGATTAAAATGGCAGTTAATAAGTGAGGAGCTTACCTAACCAACATCGCAGACCGACTCAAAAGAAGGTCGAAGTTTTCATGCTGCTGCGAATATATTCCCTTCACCTGGAATGTCTGTGCCTGGAAGGTTTCACCCTGGATGTCAAGCCACCTGTAAGATGTAATGATTTTTTATTAGCGCAATCGGATAATAATCATACGAACGTCACGTGATAACGATTAGAAATGAAACACGAAACTATACGAAACATATATTACAAGTTCGATTAAAGATGGGAACAAAACGCACGGGCAAAAAATGTATTTGCGTTTTTTATTGCGTCACCAGACGCAAAGTGTGTTAACAAGAGGACAAACTTGCCTCGCATATGTCCTTTATCGTTGAATCTATACTTATAATTGCGTTATATCATTTATTAAAAAAGCTACACAGAAAAGAAAAAATATACGTATACGTATAATATTGTTTCATAAATATATATTAAAGATACATTGTTTTACTAGAAATAAATTTCCATTACTTTAAAAATTAGGGACAATTTAAGATGAAACTTTTTAAAATTGAATCGATTGCGAGGACGTTGCCGGTAGATCCGATCGGTCCTGAAAAAAACCTTTGCAGATCATCACCTCCTCGACAGCAATCTGCTACGACTGATAAGCGGCGGACGAAGGGTGGTTTGTGCGGTGATGAAATGCCGCCCCCAAGACGTTGTGAAAATAGTGTAATCTAATGGGTGGAACTAAATGCTGGGATTAAACAACCCGTTGGCACGTGTCGCGTCAATCAACACCATGTTACACGTCGCTCGCCGCCGCCCTCCACAACCGTAAATGTAATCACGCGCGTAATTGAGGCGACACTCGCGGATTTCTAATCGTGCGAACCAGCTCGATGTACAATGTACAAAAAAGCTATACGTAGAAACAAAAGCAAACTTTATATCTTTGCGTTTATCCATTACGCAACTTGGCTAAAATTGTAAAAACTCTACTGCGATTTTTATCTGCCGTATTTCCTGGTACAGTAAATAATATTTTCGCCGTGCATTCGCAGTGTCGAACGAAACTCGCAGATCGTTTGATAATTGTTCGAGTTTATGTAAACACTATATCTTTTATCCTTGAATCAGGGCGGTGATTCAGATAACGCTATGACGATTATACAGCGAGAAGTTTAAGAATAAAAAAAAAAGAGAAAATAATTTTACTTTACGCTACCGAATACTTGCTGGAAGGAACAAATTTACAGATACAGAAAAATTGAAACGAAATACATTTTACGCATCATGCCAGTAATCTAAAAATAACACAGGATCTTTCGTGGAGAGAATTGCTGCTTAGCCGCGTGGCTATGGCCACGTCAGTCGAAGATGCAGAAAACGCAAGGGAATTCACTATTCTGGCGCACACGGTGCATCAGATAAAAGAGCGAGCGAGAGAGAGAAGAGAGAGAGAGGAGAGGAGAGAGAGAGAGAGAGA